>JAPCYS010002017.1:0-20801 GCA_028641055.1 Alopecurus myosuroides | reverse complement strand
GAATAATTCAACACATCAACATTAAGTATATTGGGACTATTTAGGTTTCTACCTCATCATCTTCCTCGAAGCAGTTGATAAGATCGATGGATCGTGCATAATGGTTGTTCGTAAAACAAGTATCTTAAGTATAAGTACATTTTTTGGAGCACTAGTAGAAAACAGGCCTTCCGTACTGATTCTAGGGGGTTTCTTTTCCTTAGAGATCATTTCATATTCTTTTGTAACATTGTCCGTCCTAACGTAGCATTGAAAATCCACTGGTCAAATACAATTAAATGCCTAAAATTAAATATAACTTTAAGGTTTGCTTTTTAAGTAGTGTAGATGTATAAATAAGTGTTCACAATCCGAGAAATATTATATTTTTTTATTGGCAGAACTCTTAGGTTTCACTTTGGCCTTTCTTTATACAAACAAATAATAAATTAAAATACATCAAATGCAAGCCAATCAAATTATGTATTTATATGTAACATAAGTCAAAATTGCTATAGGTGGTAAGAAATGTGAGGACATCATGCATACATTAATTGTTTAAATGTCCAAGAGATAGGGAAGTATGGTTTCATCTCGGCTTGAAAAAATTAATTTTGGAAGCCATTGAAACAGGCAGAAGTGCAGTACTGGAGTACCTGGCATGCTACATGAATTTCAGAGAATTGCAGATTGATGAACAGAATCCTCGAGAAACTGGTTTTAGTAGCTGCTTGGTATATATGGTGGATGAGAAGAAATACTGTAAACGGGGAGAAGGATCAGAGGCCAATTGATGCTGCTATGTCAATCAGAGTGCTTGCTGCAAACTTTATGAAATATTTGAAAAACAAATACACATGTAAAGAGGAGTAGCTGGGTGAATGCCCCGGATAACTTTGTGTCGGTTAATGTTGAAGCAGCATTCAACCATCATACCAGAAGGGGTGCAAAAAGTTGTGGTACGTGATCATTGTGGAAACTTCATTGCGGACGGAAATAGGAAAATCCAGCATGGTTTTGAGCCTACAACTTCAGAAGCCCCTGGCCCCTGGGTATAACAGGCTTATCATGCAGTCTGATTGTCATGAAGTTGTAGATATAATGAAAGGTGGTGGGTTACGGAAGCCCTGATCAAGATATTACAATACATGCTACTTCTTTCAATAAGATTTCTTACTTGTACTGCCCTAAAGAGTCCAATGTGTATTGGACTCTCTTAGGCTTAGGATCAACCAAATGTTTGGATTGATGAACCACCAAGTTTTATTATTCAATGTGTGATTGACGATGTAATTCTGATTTGATTAATAAAGCTGGTTTACCACTAAAACAGTGTTGACTCAGTCACGGTGCAAAAGGAATCACCGAACGAAAATGTATGGATCTCAAGTAGACTGCACATTGGGTTGCCTAACCGAACCTGTCCTTCATGAGCCTCGACATGCCCCCACGCGCAGCAAACCAGCTTCTTCCTGGGCCTTCAATCCATTGCACACACGCGACGACCAGAGTACAAAACAAAGATCGTGAAACAAAAAAAGGAACCAATCAATCTATCGTGCTGAAAAAAAGAGCGACCAATCAATCCCAAAATCTTTTGTATGGAGTAGCTCGCAATGGAGAGAAATCGTCACCAAGTCGTCAGCGGCCGTGCACGTACGTGCGTGGTTCCTTCGGGTTTCCGGCCAGCCGGCGAGACAGCCGATGACCTCCGACTGGATCCAGACGTGGCAGTTTCCATCCCGGAAGCCTCAGAGAAGCTGTTTGGGTCGTCAACGGAAGAAGCGGACACGGGTAATGCAGCACATCAGGCGTTTATGCGGGGCAACACTGGCCCTTGCTTCTGGAGATTGCTGGGCAGGGGACTGGTGAAATCGAGGCGGCTGGTAGGTGCGGTGACGGTCCTGTGCCTCCGTCTGACCATCTAGTCTGCACATTTGCCTTGTACTGTTCCGGATCAAACTCCTCTTCCCATTTTTTTGGGTGCACCCCAGTACGTACCAAGGAAACCTACACGTACGAAACCGATTCCGATGCAAACTTCTTTTTTAATGTTGGCATGGATACCACGAAACAAACCGATCCGGCCTGGTATCCGGTGTTTTGGTGCAAACCGCTTCGGGGGTACTCGGCGGGGGCAATTTCAAGTAATTTTAAACTATCTCGAATAGCTCAACATTGAAACAACTTTGTCCGTGTGATCCAGATAGTTTGACGGCTGAGATTTAATGTATCTACGAAGTTTCCTCTTTTATAAGTACTAGTAGGCTTGCACGTGCAATGCACGTCTACGCAATTGATAAAAAATATTCTCCTAAACGAAATGTAGTACCTGTTACCATGACGTTGCGCCCTCGAAGAGTAGGTTGTCGGGTCGGTGGACGACGATGCCGACCTTGATCCACACACCACCGATGCCCCTGTAGTGTGTACGCCTCGTCGAGGATCCACGCTCACTCCCGACATGCTAGAGATGGAGCAGGGAGGTCATTGATGGCCACACCCAAGCAGGGGTATAGGAAACCAACGGTGCCTCCCGGCACCTGGCACCGTTGGCGCTCATCTCCATCGTCTGTGTCGCTACCGCGTACCCATTCGCTTCAACTTCCCCTGTCGCCCTAGCCACAACCTTGATCCACCGTGTACTTACAACAGTCTTGCCCGTGGTGCTTGTGCAGATCGACCCGGACACAAGTTGTTGATTGTCCCAATCGAATAGGTTTCATTCGGGGTTTTTTCCTGCATTGTGTGAAACCGTGTTGAGTTGAGCTCAACATTGGAGCAATTTTAACCATTTGATCATTGATGTTTGACGGTCGAGATTTAACGTATTAATGAAGTTTGCTCTTTTATAGAAATAGTTGGTATGCACGTGCAACACACGTCTATCTAAACATGAACCATGAAAAAATTGTAAATACAAATTAACCATGAAAATTGTACATTCTTGGCCAAAGCATAGTTTTAGCAAAATATGAAAATTCCATAATTACTATGGCGATCAAGCATGATCCACTTGAGTCCGTTGTGGATCTCTCCCCTTCGGCTTTCTGGATCTCGGGATGCGATGCTTCGTTAGTGGTATCGATTGTAACCGAGGTTTTCCCCCATTGTTGTTTTTTATTTTGTACATCATCATTACATCATGCATCAAACAGAAAATTATTTTCCGGAATATTAAAATTTGATGCTTTATAAAACCTTTTTTTTCTTTGGTGTTTTTTCTAAAACAAATATAATTATGATTGCTAAGTATTTTAAATCTTGGATGAGCTTTGGCGATGAGCTGACCTTGCCCATGTGTACGGCGCACGGGACGGGGGTGTTACGCGGCCGTGCCGGAGATCAGCCTTTTTGGCGAGATCACTGAAGCCATTCTAGAGGTGTTCTATTTCCTTGGTGATCACATCCAGCAGCAATGAGAAATAAGACCCAGACCAAAAATAAATCAACTGAGATGTCCAAATGTTCTGCTAGAACTGAACTTAAAACACTCTTTAAAAAGTATTCCTAGTAGGGATAGTTGCATAACATGAAGGTGTACTGCTCTTACTGCAGAACGTCGCATGTGCACCCAGGGCCAAAAAGAAAGTGCTCGCTTCGCTCCCACCGGAGGGGGTGGACAAGTTTGTTGCCGCCCACGCTCGCTCGGGATAAGAAAGCTCAAATTGTTGCGTGCGTAGCTTCTCTATTGGCCTGTGGCCTCCTGCCGCTACTGGTCGCCGTCCTGCTCTGTCACTGCTGACGATGCGCCCGCGCCGTAGTGGACACCCGCGGGATGAGCCGCGTAGCTAGCTCAGTTGGGTTCAGTCACAGCTTCTCTGTCGGCCTGTGGTCTCCCGCGTCTGCTGGTCGTTGTCCTGCTCGGTGGACACCGAGGGGCTGAGTTGCGCTCGGCGTTACAGGTCTCCTCCTCTTGGCCTCTCACCTTGCACTCCTATCTTCTCCGTCTCCGTTCAGACACCTCACATCGTCACCTCATCCTCGACCTCCAGTCGCGGCCGGCCTGGCCTCTTTGCTTCCCCTCACACTAAATCTGCCGCCGTCGTTCCTACGGCTCCACACACTGGTTTGCGTGGCCAACTCTCCGTCCAAACTCGCCTCTGCCTCCTCGACAGCGAGCTCGAGCAGGGCTGACCGGCACAGATGATAGCAGCCCGCGCAGGCGAGCGCCTCGCACGAGCACTGCGCCGCTCGCGTTCCTGATCCTCTCCATCGACCCCGCCACCGTCCAGAGGGCGTCCGACCAGCCCGGCACCACCACCACCGCTAGGGGCTTCGTCACGGGAAGTTCAGCTCCTCCTACTCGTCTCCTGCCCCTCCTTGGTTGGCGTCCGTCGGTGGTTGTCGCTGCTTCCGCCTTGGACCACCTCTTCTTCTTGACCTCTTCATGCGTGTAGGTTCTGCAACAGCTACGCTCAGCGACAACAGCTAGCCACGGTCGAAAAGAAAGATATATCTCCGTGTACCGTTTGGATCACTTTAGCGGTGGCAATTTTCGTAATTTCAACCTGTGTTTAGTAGCTCAACATTGAATCGATGTCGTCCGTTTGATTTAGCTGATTTGACGACCGAGATTTAATGTATCTACGAAGTTTGCTCTTTTATAAGTAGTTTAGATATATAAAAGTATAGAAAAATTGATTTTATTTCCATTTATTTCATTTTATTTATTTCTATTGTTTAACCACTTAAACTCACATTTATCACCCAATATTCTCAATTTCAATCTAATTTACTCCCTTACAGTAACACTTCCCGCATAGGTCACCCATCCTCACACTACTCACGCACTAGCACGCTTAAGAAGAGATACCTATGAGCTATGTACAAAGAAGAGATACTTACCTGACAATAGTATGTCAGGCTGGGCGTTCGGGTTACCCGAATTTTTCGGGTCGGGTTAGTCGGGTTTTTTATGATTCGGGTTTTCAGTTTTCACACCCGAAATTGTCTCTCAAAATGCAAAACCCGACATTTATACTATGATGGAAATCCTATTAACCCATAGGCTATGATGTCACACACATTTATTTTATGAATCAAAACAATTGTTTAAATAAAACGAAATGAATTATAAATAATATTTTGAATTCAAAATTCTTAAATGGAAATAATAATTAACATATTTGTCTTTTTCCATTTAATATTGAATAATTCATATATGCAATTCTGTAAATTTAAATTTCACAAATAATATGTCTAAATCGATTACAAAAATGATAAATCCAAATATGAGACACCCATAAGCTTACTCTTGTCTGATCTAGTACTTTTAAGCTCTAAGTCATGAAACTCCCTAGAGAGCAGTTGATACCGGTGAAGTAGGTCACACTCCGAAGTGCAGTGTCTGTCATGAAACTCCCAAGAGAAGTTGATACCGTGGATATCTATTGAAATAGGTAGTTGAGTACCTAAAAATGATTTTTGCCAAAATTTATGAGCAAATTACGAGGCACCTATAGTTCAAATTTGTCCCGTTTCCAGCTGAATCGGCATGAACTTGTGAATTTTAAAAGAGCTGGATGGAAATGTTTTCTTAGAAAACAGATTGTTTATTTGGGCATATCACATTTCCTAGCATGTTAAAAAAAATTAAGCCCCCAAGTTTTCTAATATTTTTGTGGTAGGTCCTTCACAAAAAAACCATTTCTGGCACTCCGAAAATGGAAAATGGCTTTTCTTGTTCAGTTAAAAAAATAAATTCCTTCGTCAACATTGTCCGTGCTTCCAAGATACATGTTAGGAGGAGATAGCTCTTTTTGTGAAGACTTTTTTCAACAGAACTGTCGTATTCCAAGTTTACTATTTTTTGTGGATACTATAATATATGTAATGACACTAGTCGAAGGTCTCACGTTATTTAGGTTTTTCTAATTTACTGGAATTTTCTCAGCCTGTTTTACGAGAAAGTCAAGACGGCGGCCATGACCGTTCTTAGCTAGGTGTTGTATATTCAACAAATCGCCGTGGATCTCTATTTAAATAGGTATTTGAGTACCTAAAAATGATTTTTTCCAAAATTTATGAGCAAATTACGAGGCACCTGTATTTCAAATTTGTCCCGTTTCGAGCTAATTCGACGGAAACTTGTGAATTTCAAAAGAGCTGGATGGAAATATTTTCTTAGAAAACAGATTGTTAATTTGGGTATATCAAATTTCTAGCATGTTAAAAAAATTAAGCCCCCAAGTTTTGCAACATGTTTGTGGTAGGTCCTTCACAAAAAAAACCATTTCCAACACTCCAAAAATGGAAAAATGATTTTTTTATTCAGTTAAAAAAATAAATTTCTTTGTTAGCATTGTCCGTGCTTTCAAGATGCATGTTTGTGTGCAATATGGGATCATTATCACAAACTATGCCATGTATTTGGCCATAACACCCGTCATTTGAAGCGAACCCCTAGAATCTTAGGAGGAGATGGCTCTTTTTTGTGAACACTTTTTCAACTGAACTGTCATATTCCAAGTTTAGTATTTTTTATGGATACTAGGACATATGTAATAACACCAAGCGGAGGTCTCACGTTATTTAGGGTTTTTTTTGAATTTAGTGGAATTTTCTCAGCCCGTTTTAGGAGAAAGTCAAGACGACGGGCATGACCGTTCTTAGCTAGGGGTTATAAATTCAGCAACTCACTGTGGATCTCTATTTAAATAGGTAGTTGAGTACCTAAAAAATGATTTTTTCCAAAATTTATAAGCAAATTACGAGGCACCTGTAGTTCAAATTTGTCCCGTTTCCATCTAAATTGGCAGAAACTTGTGAATTTCAAAAGAGCTGAATGGAATCTTTTCTTAGAAAACGTATTGTTTATTCGGGTATATCACATGTCCAAGCATGTTAAAAAAAATTAATCCCCCAAGTTTTGTAACATGTTTGTGGTAGGTCCTTCACAAATAAAACCATTTCTGACACTGCGAAAATGGAAAATCGTTTTTTACTAAGTTAAAAAAATAAATTCCTTTGTTAACATTGTTCGTGCTTCCATGATGCATGTTTTTGTGCAATATGGGCTCATTATAACAAACTATGCCATGTATTTGGCCATAACACCTATCATTTGAACCGAAACCCTAGAATGTTAGGAGGAGATAGCTCTATTTTGTGAACACTTTTTCAACAGAACTGTCGTGTTCCAAGTTTACTATTTTTGGTGGATACTAGGACATATGTAATAACACCACGCAAAGGTCTCGCGTTATTTAGTTTTTTTTTAATTTACTGGAATTTTCTCAGCCCGTTTTAGGAGAAAGTAAAGACGGCGGGCATGACCGATCTTAGCTAGGGGTTGTATATTCATCAACTCACTATGTATCTCTATTGAAATATGTAGTTTAGTACCTAAAAATGATTTTTTCCAAAATTTATGAGGAAATTACGAGGCACATGTAGTTCAAATTTGTCCCGTTTCCATCTGAATCGGCAGAAACTTGTATATTTCAAAAGAGCTGAATGGAAATCTTTTCTTACAAAACAGATTTTTTATTTGGGTATATCATATGTCCTAGCATGTTAAAAAAATTAAGCCCCCAAGTTTTGCAACATGTTTGTGGTAGGTCCTTCACAAAAAAAACCATTTCTGACACTCCAAAAATGGAAAATGGTTTTTTTATTTACGTAAAAAAATAAATTCCTTCGTCAACATTGTCCGTGCTTCCAGTATGCATGTTTTTGTGCAATATGGGCTCATTTTAACAAACTATGCCATGTATTTTCCATAACTCCCGTCATTTGAATCGAAACCCTAGAATGTTAGAAGGAGATAACACTTTTTGTGAACACTTTTTCAACAGAACTGTCGTATTCCATGTTTACCATTTTTGGTGGATACTAGGACATATGTAATGACACCAGGCAGAGGTCTCGCGTTATTTAGGATTTTCTTGAATTTACTAGATTTTCTCAGCCCGTTTTAGGAGAAAGTCAAGACGGCAGGCATGACCGTTCTTAGTTAGGGGGTGTATATTCAGCAACTCACTGTGGATCTCTATTGAAATAGGTAGTTGAGTTGCTAAAAATGATTTTTGCCAAAATTTATGAGCAAATTACGAGGCACATGTAGTTCAAATTTGTCCCGTTTCCAGCCGAATCGGCAGAAACTTGTGATTTTCAAAAAAGCTGGATGGAAATATTTTCTTAGAAAACAGATTATTTATTTGGATATATCACATGTCCTAGCATGTTAATAAATTAAGCCCTGAAGTTTTGCAACATGTTTGTGGTAGGTCCTTCATAAAAAAACCATTTCTCACACTCCGAAAATGGAAAATGATTTTTTTATTCAGTTAAAAAAATAAATTCCTTCATCAACATTGTCCATGCTTCCAAGATGCATGTTTGTGTGCATTATGGGATCATTATAAAAAACTATGCGATGTATCTGTCCATAACACCCGTCATAGTATGGCACCTCTCCTATCTTGTGGTGGGATCCCAACCCCGGAGTCCTTCTCGGATGAAACCCTAGCCCTGTTGTAGAAAAACGAGTCTTATACTAATAAACCAGTCCTATGATGTGTTTCTAATGTTGTTGAAAAGGGAGAATACATAGCTCATAGAATTAATGACATCCATCATGGAATTTTTAGTATTGTTGGAACCCTCGAGTTGGAGCCCAACGGAGATTAGCTTCCATTGGAAGTGAACTTCGGGATAAATCTCCGCGCCATTGTGTTCGGTTATTTCTCAACTTGCTTATATGTCTAGTTCTAGTACTATTTTCTCGTCATAAAGGATTTTTCACCTATGCAAACATGAGAAAAATATATAGAGATCACAATCAAATCTTGCTCACATCATACTTAAACATGAACATATAAATATAGATACATATAAAAGTACTCGATCTACAGATTACAATTGACCCGTACTATATCATATATATATATATATATATATATATATATAGTACTATACATAATAGAGATCACATGATCGACCCCAAGCACTACTACACATCATAGGAGTCGTCTGAATCGCCATCAACATCAACTGATGGTGCTGCCAGTGCGAGGTGACTCTGCCCAAGGTTGACAACTCAAATAATGCGGTACACCTCGTATGAAACGTAAGCATCTATAACGGCATAATTAATGTTCTTGCCGTGAACTGACGTCGTCTCCTACTCATTGTGGTTCTCGATCTTACTTCATATCACCGTACCAGTCCTTGATCAAATCCGCTGCCATATGAGCCATTAAAGTCCTTTCATGCCGAGGCCTGAATATCTCCTAGATATCAATATGGCAGGCAGCCGGTATCTCAATACTGAAACTTTTCCTCATCTTGATCTTGTATCAACGCTAACAAGACGAATGCCGTTGCGGCAAAGGAAGCTTATGAGGGATGGACACTTGTTGTTACTACTTCAACAACAAGTTAGCATGGAACAAATTGTTAATTAAGAATCATAACAATAACCTACTTCTTATTACTTCTTGTTATTTACTACTGCAACAACGACCTGCATATTGCAACACGAATTTCCCAATATGCAACAAGCCACCACATTCATGAACTATATATAAACCTATGGAATTTTCATAATAATAAACCAATGCAATTTTTATTATAATAAACCTATGTAATTTCCATCATAATAAACCAATGAAATTTTTATCATAATAAACCTATGCAATTTTCATCATAATAAAACTATGCAAATTTCTATATATCATGCGGATATTTGATTCAAATGGGAATCACATATATGATGACTCTATGTCACGGATATATGATTTCAATAGGGATCAGATATGTTGCTATCCTATGCAATTTTCATCATAATAAACCTATGCAATTTTCTATACATCACGCGCATATATGATTCAAATATGATTCAAATGGGGATCGGATTGCTATCCTATGCAATTTTTATCAACCTATGAATGGATCAAGCCCCAAACGTACCTTGCCCATTGGAAGACCAAGACATTCTTCTTAAAGCAAAATTGGATGACCGCAACATCCTTCCCATCGTGCGTGTACTCAAGATCAAGCCCGATGAATTTTATTGGTCCGTTGCGCTTTCAACCTATCCTTTGAATGTGGCAAGATAGCCCGGCATCTTGGCGCTATCGTTGGTGTAGACGATGGTTGGCATGTTCGTGCCATGTACAGGAATAGAGGACGTGAGAGTGATTGGTTGATCCATGGTGGATTATGGGAAGAAGAGAGAGGAGGAGAGGGTGGAAACAGAGAAACAGAGAAATGACGATGTGCACTGTAGCAATTCACGAACTCATAGGCGCTCGAGGCAAAATGGTTCGACTATTTGGTACCGGTTGTAGGCAGCAACTGGTACTAAAGGTGCTCCGCCAGGCGAACGATTTCCACGCGCCCCTTCGCTACAAACCTTTGGTACCCGTTGGTGGCTAAAACCGATACCAAATGTACTCGCACCAGCCGGACGGTGAACACACCCTTTTGGTACCGGTTTTAGCCACAAATCGGTACCAAAGATGTGTGAAAAACCGGTATTAGCCTTCGCCAGCGCCCCTCCGCATCGAAACGGTACGAGACAGTCATTTTCTACCGGTTTGTAAATGATTAGGTACTATAGGTAAAATACTATGGCCCTGTTTCTACTAATGAGGGGTGTATCTTAAGTACTTTGATGACGGAAGGGAACATGGTGCAGGCCGGGCGACTTTTCCTGGCTAGACTGGCACGTAAAAGTAGTACCAAGGAGAGCTAAACAAGTTGCTGGATTCTACTAGCTCACGTACACGGTGTAATCTGGTTGCTAATAAATCACACATGGACTCAAACTAGCTAGCCGAGCAGGACTCCGACTCCCAGATGTGGGCCGCGTTAGGTGTAGGGCGCTCCGATCTTTATCCAATGGGTAGAATCAGCGCATTGTAGTTTTACACTTTAGCCCCCCTATTTTTCGGATATAGAATCCGCGCTCCACAAAAGCCCCACTTAAGTAAAGGGGTATATTGTGTTGTCCCCGACCATCTCGATATTTGCAGCAAAACTGTCATTGCAACAAATTCACTAGTATCGCAACAAAAATTATCGTCCCGTGTACCCAAAAAAAAGTATTGCAACAAATTATTTCAAAACAAATCAAAAAATAAGTAACACTACAAAGAATAGTTAAACAATGTGTTTATTACGTTGCAACAAAAAAGTTCAATTAATTTGACAAAAATCACAACCTATTGCAACAAATAAAATTATTTGCATCAATTAAAAAGTTGCTAAGCAATAAAACAATTTATCGCTGTTCCGGCTACAACACAAATTATCCCCTATTTCAACAAAGAATAAATCGATAACAACAATAAAATCACATGTTCTAAACAATAAAATCACATGTTTACAACATGTGCAGTAGCGCATAAAACATATCATTCCAAATGAATTCTAAACACATATACGTATTTCCTACAAAATCATCCAGAAAAACATCGCAACATCTCGTTTGTGCTTTCTCAACAAAATACGCGTGAAAATGTTACGATCTTTAAAGACGTACGTAACGTTGATCGAAAATGACGAAAAACACTTAGCGTATTGATACGTCTCCAACGTATCTATAATTTCTTATGCTCCATGATGATATTATGCCAATTGCTACATGTTTTCTCCCTTATTTATAGCATTCTTACATGTTTTCCGGGACTAACCTATTAACAAGATGGCACAGAGCCAGTTCTGTGTTTTCTGCTGTTTTTAGTTTCAGAAAAGTTGTTCTGGAAATATTCTCGGAATTGGAAAATTCGAAATCCAGAAGTCTTAGAATTCCCGGAAGCTTCCATAAGTTCCGTAGAGCCCCGGAGGGGGGCCACACAATGGGGTGGCACGGGTCCCCCTGGCCGCGCCACCTAGGGGTGTGGCTCCCTGGCCACCTTCCGGCATCGCCCTTTCGCCCATATATATTCCCCGATGCATAAACCCTAGGGGAATTAACCTTTTCCACAAAATACATCCGTAGCTCCGCCGCCGTCGCCGACAAGTTTCGGGGCACAAATCTCTGTTCTGGCACCCTTCCGGGACGGGGAAGTGCCCCCTGAACCATCTCCATCGACTCCACCGCCATCTCCATCGCCGTTGCTGTCTCCTATGATGAGGAGGGAGTAGTTCTCCCCCAGGGCCGAGGGATCTACTGGTAGCAATGTGGTTCATCTCTCTCTCCCATGGTGCAATCTATTTGAATTCGTAGATGCTACTCTTCATCTTTTGCTACTCAAGTGTTTTATTAATATGAACTATGAAGTGACCTCGTCTCGCGGTGTGAAGGTGACAGTGTGCATATCGTGTGTCACTGGTAGAAAACATGCCTTTAGTCCCGGTTCGCAAAGGCCATTATTCCCGGCCATGCAACCGGGACTAAATATGCGCGACTAAAGCCCCCCTCCCCGCCCCCCCCCCCCCGCCTTTAGTCGCGCGGCTTACGGACCGGGACTAAAGGCCCGTCCACGTGGGCGGGTGGCGTGCGCCGGGGGCGGAGGACCTTTCACTACTAGAGATTTGCTTATAGCAGCATATCCTACCACAGGCGGACAAGAAAAACCATGCGCCTGGGCTAATTAGCGCAGGCGAATAGGTAGACGGTGCGCCTGGGGTAAGCCTGTTACCCCAGGCGAACCAAACTCAGCCGCGCCTGGGGTAAAGTGTGGCAGGGCCACCCACCGCCGACCCCTGGCACTCTTCCTTTACCCCAGGCGAACAGAACACCGGTTCGCCTGCGGTATAACAAATACCCCAGGCGAACCAGAGAAGAAGCGCTTGGGGTAAAAAGTGGACTGGGGTAGGTCCCGTTAGCGCAGGCGTACTACATCTCTGTTCGCCTGGGATAAGGAAACACCTGGGGTAGCACCCCTTAGCGCAGGCGCATCCCATGCCATATTCGCCTGGGGTAATCTTTGCCCTCAATATAAGTGCGGCCAGCCACCCACCACCACCCCTATCCACTCCACTCACTCACTCACTAGTCCAAACTCGAGCCATTAGTGCTCCTAGCTCAATCCCCCACACCCCTCCACCATTTTTAGCTAATTTAACCAATCATGTTTGTTATATTTTAGCTAGTATGCTACCCCACTTTCCCTCTTCCAAATCTCTCCACTAGATCTACTAACCGGACAAGATCTCACCACAAATGCACCACTAGCTACTTCTAGATCTATCAATCTCTTATCGGTCGTCTCTTCGGTGATCTTCGACGTCGTCATCGCGTCTATATTTTGCATTGTGTGTCATCTTAATAGGTGCGTGGGATTGGTCGGTGGATGAGAATTCGTTCTCTTTTTCATTTTATTGTGTTGCCATGAGGATGACTTGCCAATGTTTTGCCGAAATGTTGATTCATTTCCTTTTCGGCAAATTTCTGGCGCTCCGCGTTACACCTTTTGTAGGAAGGTCATGCCGAATTTTTCCGTGAAAACCGGATCTAGTTAATGAAACCTCTCTCTCTTGCATTTTGTAGCAATGGTCATTGCGATGAGGACAAGCGTGGTGCATAGGTACGTGCGACGCGCGACGGCCGAGATGCATCGAAACAACCGCACCGAGATAGAGTGTCCGTGTCAGAAATGCAAGCTGGGGTCTTTGTTCAAACCAGATTCTGGTAATGTGGAGAAGCACCTGCTCAGGTATAGTTTCATGGAGGGCCACACTAAGTGGATGGATGACGATGAAGACGATGATAACGTCGAGACCAATTGGGCGGCGACATGTGAAGATGATCAGGAGGAGTCTGAACATGGCAATGGAGAGGACGAAGAGGCGGCTGTCCACGAAGACGACTATAATGAAGAAGAAGGGAGTCATGGTGATCAGCAACATGCAGACGAGGACATGAACACTCCGCTAACTTCAGTCGTGCGGGACCCTCATGTTCAAGATCTTCTTCTCAAGAACACGTCGACCGACGCCAGACGTAAATCTAAGATCACGCAACTAGAGATAGACTCTGCAACTCCGTTGTATGACGCAAGTCGCGGGGAGGAGGAGTCACGCTTGAGAGTAGCTCTGGATCTTCTTGAGATGAAGGCAAAACACGGATGGACCGACACAAGCATGGACGATCTTCTGCGATACCTGAAGACGCACTTACCTGAAGGGAACACATGTGCTAGTAGTCTACAGGAGGCCAAGAAAATCGTGTGCCCCCTCGATTTACCGCACACAAAATACCACGCTTGCGTCCGTGACTGCATAATTTACCGTAACGAGCACGCGGACCAGATCAAATGTCCGGTGTGCGGTGTTGATCGTTACAAGAGGGGGATGAAGAAAGCTCCTAGGAAAGTTGTGTGGTACTTTCCACTCATTCCCCGTCTGCAGCGGTACTTCGTGGACCCAAGGAAGCAAAGCTCATGCGCTGGCACGAGGACAGAAAGAAGGCGGTGCTGAGCGATCCAGAACGTGTTGAAAAACCAGTGCTAACACACCCTTCGGATGCACGTCAGTGGAAAGCGTTAGACGCATTCGATGAGGAATTCGGGAACGACCCAAGGAACATCAGGCTTGGTGCGAGCACCGACGGTCTCAATCCGTTTGGCAATCAGAGCAGCAAACATAGCACCTGGCCCGTGTTTGTATGGATGTAAAACCTCCCCCCGTGGTTGTGTCTGAAGAGGAAGTACATACACATGAGTATGCTGATTCAAGGGCCGACCCAGCCAGGGAGCGATATCAACCTGTATCTCGAGTTATTGAAGGAGGAGCTAGACACGTTGTGGGAGGAAGGGGTGGAAACATGGGACGCCTTCAAAGAAGAAACTTTTCGTATGAGAGCCACACTGATCACGACGGTGCAGGACTATCTCGGATACGGATATATTGCGTGTCAGGTGTGTCATGGACACAAGGCTTGTGGTGCATGGAATTTACCCCGTTTCTACAGCTACACAAGGATCCCGGATCTTCTAAAACCGTATACATGAGGCATCGAATGTGGCTACCACTGAACGACCCGTGGAGAAAGCGCGGAGACCTGTTCAACGGTAAAGATGAGCTCGATCTACCTCCACGCAAGAGAAGAGGAGAAGAGATCGATACTCTATTGAAGAATTGGAAAACGTGTCCTCCGTCGGGAAAGGTACAAAAGCGGAAGCGAGGAGAGAAAAAGTGTCCTCCGCCAGAAGGACCGCTCTTGGGGGTATGGAAAAGGAGGTCCGTGTTTTGGGACTTGCGGTACTGGCCAATCCTCGGAGTGCCTCACTGCCTTGATGTCATGCATATCACGAAGAATGTGTGTGAGAGCTTGCTTGGCACCCTGTTCAACATGCCAGATAGGACCAAAGACGGGCCAAAATCAAGATACGACCTGATGGCCCTGAATATCAGGAGCGAGCTTCACTTACCGCCTTCTACGCGTGAACAGACGGAGGAGGACGAGGATGGGGTGGAGGAGATGGACGACCGCAAGCGGAAAACGGCTAAGAAACACCAAACTCACCGCCTGAAACCCTCTTGCTTCACTCTAAGCCCCGACGAGCTCGCGCAAATATTCACATGCCTCCTCGGAGTGAAATTTCCCTTAGGTTACGGGGCTGATAAGCAGATACCTAGACGCGGAGAAAAAAATCTTCAGCGGGATGAAGTCTCATGACTGTCACGTGATGATGACGCAGATACTTCCGGTTGCAATCAGAGGGATAATGGAACCGCACGTCCGTCAAACGCTCACTGGCCTTTGTAACTTTTTCGATGTCATCACTCGGAAGTCGATAAGCGTGAAGAAACTCGGAAGGCTGCAGGAAGAGATCGTCACCATCCTATGCGAGCTTGAGATGTATTTCCCACCTGCCTTCTTTGATATTATGGTACATCTCTTGGTCCATATCGTGGACGATATCACCAATCTTGGGCCGGCATTCTTGCACAACATGATGGCGTTAGAAAGAATGAACGGGATCATCAAATCATTCGTTCGTAATAGGGCACACCCGGATGGAAGCATTGTCCAGGGATTTCTCACCGAAGAATGCATCTCTTTCTGCAAGAATTTCCTAGGCGATGAGAAGCCAGCTGTTGGTTTGCCCGCGAACAAGCACCTTGACAGGTTCATGGGGGTAGGCCACAACACTGGCAAAAGGGTAATGGACGCGGACTCCTGTGGTCGGAGAGCCGACTTTGAAAGGGCCCACCTAGTAGTGTTACAACACATCGACGATGTCGACCCTTGGATAGAAGAGCACAAAACCGCGATAAAAAACAGTGCTCGCAGGCCGATGACGGAAGATGAGATATTTAGAGCACACAACTCCTCTTTCGCGACATGGTTCAAGAAGCAGATTGATGCCGATCCCCCGCCAATGACATGTGAGAAAGATAAACTTGTATTGGCCTTGTCATATGGCCCCGCGCCCAATCTGATGACTTATCAAGCATACGACATCAATGGGTACACATTCTACACGGAGGAAAGAGACAAAAGTAGCGACTATCAAAACTCGTCTATAACGATGGAATCTTACACGGCGAAGAGGTTAGAAGATACTACGGAAAGATCGAGGAAATCTGGGAGCTTGACTACGTTGGGGTAAAGCTGCCGATGTTCCATGTCAGATGGGCTACAAACGTCACGAAAGAAGACGAATATTTCACCACTATGTCGATGTCTGAAGCCAACAAACCCAAGTCCAAGAACCCCACCGCGCAAAATGAGCCCTGGGTATTGGCTAAGCACGTGGAGCAATGCTTCTTCATAACCGACCCGGCAAAGCCTAGTCGTGTTGTCGTAAGGAGAGGAAAAAGGGCCCTCGTCGGAATGGATGGAGTCGCCGATGAGAAGGACTTCGACGGCTTAGTCGGAGACCCGATGATGGAAGAACCCGGTGAAGACGATGCACCATACACCACAAGAAGAAGCAGGACCACACTACCTAGGGCAGGTCTTCCGTTCACAAGAAGAAGTCACAATATGGCGGTCACGTATTCAACATCGACCAAGAAAGGCAAGACTAATATTGTGACGAAAGGTTGAGAGAGGGAAATACTCGCGATATAACATGCTAATAGCTATATGTACAATGTGTTTTTAGAGAGAAACACTTGCGGTATCTCGCTAAACCAATCTATTTACGCTCGATGCGACATTAATTTTTTTTGCACATGTTAACTTTCATATGTATGTATTTTTTAAGTGAAAACCAACGTGGGGGAGCCACATATTATAACATTCGTATTGCTCGATGTGTCCCACGCCGCGGGGCTGGGTAATTTAGAAAATCTTAGCACAGGCGCATCATCTAGAAAACGCGCCTGGGGTAATCTTTATCACAGGCGCTTTTGACAGGACATGCGCCTGGGGTAATTCCATGTGGGACCGCGCAAACCTAAATCCTACGAAACTTAGCGCAGGCGCATTATCTAGGTAACGCGCCTGCGGTAAGGATCTGTGGGGCCGCGCATAACAAGGCATCGAGCCAAGCAGATTAGAACCGGCTTGTATCACAAACCGGTTCTAAAGGGTCTGTCCAGTGGGCCCCCCTACCTGCAGCAAATGGCCGCAGGCCTTTAGGAACGGTTTGTGATACCAACCGGTCCTAAAGGCCTGCGGCCATTTGCTGCAGGTAGGGGGGCCCAGTGGCCAGATCCTTTTCGAACCGGTTTGTATTAGAAACCGGTGCCAATGTGCTTCTTTAGTATTCTAAGTGACCAGATCTCACCCGCACCCACACGAACCCACACACGCCGCCGCCGTCGCCAGTGTCGAGAGGAGCAGAGCAGGTCGTCGCCCACTCCGTCGTCGTCGTCGTCGTTGATCCAGGTCAGCCCCTCTCCCTCCCATCCCCCCTCCAATAACGCCCGCGACTCGTTGATGCTCGCCGTGATAGCCGCTAGTCTCGCCTCCATCGTTGTTTCCGGTTTCACGTCATTGTGGGAAGACGTGCTTGAAGTCGGCATGAACTCCATCTGCCGCGCGACGGAATCCCCGCAGCGCCCCAGGCCCTGCTGCACGACCTGCGCGACGGAATTTTTGAAGGAATCGTTGGCTCTGATACCAAATTGTCACACCCGTGGCTGCCGTTGTGCATTTTTTTAGACTAAAAGGGGCTGCCCCCCGATTTCATTGAAATCATGAACAGCAAATAGTTTTAGCAGGTTCCTTACAAACGGCAACACCACTTGTAGTGCATTATATCTCCAGGATTCGTTTCGTTTGTACTGCTGTCAATTGCCTTATTATACTACTAGAGGTTCCATTTCGTTTGTACTGTTGGAAGTATCACCTAAACTCTCCGACAGGTTCCATTTCGTTTGTACTGCTGTCAATTGCCTTATTATACTACTAGAGGTAGGTGCTGCCATTTTTCTTTGTTTTGTGATAGCTATGCTCCTCTAACCTCTATGTGTGCACTTTCTTAATTTAATAGAACATGGCTTGCGGCGTATGTCGGTCCCGATGTGCCGAAGGACGATTCAGTGGGACTTCTTTTATGCTTCAGCTCCACGACGGTGACGTTGATTCGTTGGTAATTAACAATTCTTTTTATGTTAACTTGTTCTTTCGTTTTACTATCTAGCTTGAGACTTGTGTTTATTAACAAAATATTCTTTATATTTCTTTTTTAGATTCTACCATGCAATATTCGCGACGAATTCAACGAGTTAGTTGGCAGTAACGTGGATTTCAATGTTCACGGGACCACCTACATTCTTCGAGTGAAAAAAGAAAGAACGAAGACCTACTTCTGCGGGCAAGCATTGCAGGCTCTCATCGCCACGTACAATTTAAGCGGAGGTGATTACATTCACTTCTCTATGGATGGACCGCAACCTCGCATCAAAATTGTGTATATGGGCGGGATTGCGAGCGAACATGGCGGGAGTGAGGAGGAAACTGAGAACACCGAGGATATGGACACTGAGGATGATATGGACGAGGAGGACCCATGGAAACATGTGGTGGTCGCTCAAAGAGCGAATCTTAGCGAGATTGAGAAGGACCGTGTCCTTCAGAAACTTGCCGAGATAGATAGCTACATCGGTTTTCCTTTCGTGCATCGCATCACCAATACTAACATCTCCAATGGACATGTCATGGTATGTTTCTTAACACTTTCTTATTCCTGTAGTTGCTTATGTTATAATGTGGCCGGTATGTGACTTTGTGCTTTTATTCTATCTTGGAATTGTGTTCTAGAAAATACCCATGGCGGTAGCGGACAGTGCTGGCATGGAGCCCGGTACCATTGGAGTACGCCGTGGAGAATCCGGACATGTCACCGCAGTTCCGATCACCAGGGATAATGCTGATGGTCGGGTCATCCTCAACTCTCAAGCATGGAGACAGTTCCATTCCGCAAGAGTTGGTATGGCGGTTGGACGAGCTATTCTGATCACCATGAGGAATAGTGACGTCCCCAACTTGGACATGATGATGGTCATCCACTACATCAGCCCGCTAGAGCTGTAGATGACGAGTTTAATTAAATTAGAACAAATAATTATTTCCGTCTCACTAGCTAACTCCTGGATTTATTAGTAGCATGGTTCTTTTCGAGACTATGTAATTTTGTTAAACTATGTGTTGATGATCGAGACTATGTGTTGATGGTTCTTTTGTTAAAATATTTATGTTATAAAACTTAATTGTGTCATTTTGCTGTTATTCTGTCATTTTCCTGTAATTCTGTTATTTTGGTTTTTCTTTTCTTTTTTGATACAGCAAAACCATACCCCAGGCGAACAGTACACAGTACCCCAGACGCATCTGTACCCCAGGCGCACAGCGCTTGTTCGCCACAGGTAAGAGTTTTACCCCAGGCGCACAAGGTTTATTCGCCTGGGGTATGCGAACTTACCACAGGCGCATTGTGTTATTCGCCTGGGGTAAGCCATTACCGCTGGCGACGTGGTCCCAGGCGAACCGCAATTCGCCTGCGGTAGCCTAATTTGGTGCGCCTGCGGTAGCCTTTTCCCTAGTAGTGTTTAGTCCCGGTTTGTAACAAGAACCGGGACTAAAAGTTATTTCGTAATTTTTTTTAATTCATTTGGGTTTCTAATTATTTTTCACTCCCTTTTTTTTCGGAATTTGTATTATTTGCTTAGTGTCTAACTACAATTATCTCTAGTCAAATTACATACTCGTCGTCCCGCTCGGTCACCCATCATCCCACTACTCTAGCACTAGCACGCTTAACTTTCGAGTTCCATCCCGTCCCGCATCCAAGTGTTTCACACGCATGTATGTGATAGTAGTATCATATCAATCCTATTAACATGTTGGTCGATGCCACATTACTTTATTGTTTGAATTTCAAATAAATCTTTTAATAAACAAAAGTAATAATTTTGAATAAATAAATAAACATTAACTTTTTAATTTGTATTATTTCTAAAAAAAATTCAGGAAAATAAAACTAATTCATTTTAAAATCTAAAAAAACAAATAATATATCAAAAAAATCAGAAAAATAAAATTATTTCATTTTACAATCTTAAAAATACAAATAATATATCAAAAAATTCATAAAAATAAAACTAATTCATTTTAAAATCTAAAAAATACAAGTAATATATCAAAAAATTCAGAAAAATATTTTATCTCACTGTTTTCCAGTCCTTATGGATGTATCTTGATTAAGTGGTCATATCTCTTAATCTTAGGAAATCTTTTGTTTCCCTCTTTCTTAAATCTCTTCTATTTTGTAGTCCTTATGAATGCATCATGTCCTTTTTAACCCTTGGTTTTATTTTAGCCATTTCATTAGTCTTCTTCTCTCACAAGGTTTTAAGACATTTAAGTAACCTTCTGTTTCCATGTTTTCCACTCGTTTTCTCAAATATTTTTTAAAGGAGTTAGTCTTAAACACAGCGGTACTTAAACACATACACAATTAATAGAAATA
>JAPCYS010003436.1:0-20852 GCA_028641055.1 Alopecurus myosuroides | reverse complement strand
TTTGGTGTGAATCCGGTTGGTTTGAACATCTGATATATGTCATTGAATATGTGATTCGATTGTGGAACTATGTATTCATGTTGTTCATACTAATTGTCCTTGGTCATTAAGGTTGTGCTGGACACACACCCTAGACTAATGTGAGTGTTGGCTGATGACACGGTTCCACTTGTCATGGGCATGGTGATGCCATTCCAACGTTCACAGACTTGGCTAAAGAGTTTAGCAAGTCAGACTGGCCCATATTGAGATGCAACGAGCAAGTCGTCATTTGCATGTCTCAATCAATGTAATCCTTAGACCTGAGGTTGTCGCACAATCCGAGTTGTGGATCACCGACTTAGGTTCTATCAAACGTTGTTCTGTGACAAGGCAGCTATAAAGGCATAGTTCGGGTCGAATGAGAAGCAAGATGCGTGATGTGGATAATCAAGATGGGATTTTGCCCCTACGAATGGAGAGATATTCTCTGGGCCCTCTCGAGTGATATGATTCAGGAAGCATGGCCATGCGCGACTCAGTTAAGTGTTAACTGTGTCTGTTGACTAAGAGTTAGTCAGATGAATCACATATCACGGATCGAGAAGAGAGTCGAACTATTTAAGGGATGACGATAAATCGCCTATAGTTCGACAAGGTATATCGTGAGGCAAAAGGGACAAAGATGAATATCATATTAAAAGGTATGTCGTCATGACTCAATGGGACTTGGGAGTCGGCACGTTCTGCTAGGAGCCGCTACCGATTGATCGATTGAGAGTCGGACTCCAATCGTGTCCAAGTCGCCATGAGCCCGCAGGGTCGCACACTTAAGAGCGGGAGGAAATGTATTGGTCAGGTTGGACCCGAACTGGAAATGGACTGAGTTTGTGAGTCGGACTCACAGAGGTCATGGGCCACAAGTGTTGTGAAGCCCACTACCATTCGCTATATAAAGAGGGGCGCAGGTTGCCCAGCGGGCACGTTAGTCCACTCCCATGTGTTGGGAACCCTAGCCCCACTTAGTCCAGCCGTCGCACCGGACCTAGCAGTCCGCCGTCGGAGCTCCTCCTCGTACGTGTGGATACCGGCAGAGGTGCTGTACGTTCAGCACTTCGACGTTCGTGGGATTGGATCGGCTGGATCGGATCGTGGGACTGCACTGCCCCGACGCGCTGCATCGATAATCCGCACCTGCGCGTCTAGTGGTAATACTCGTGGCCTTCTACCTCGGCTAGATCTTGGAAGTACCGCGTAGGAAAAAGTTTTGTTTATCTCTACGCGTTCCAACAAACTGAAACACTGACCAGTTTCCGTGGGGTGACTTTGAGGATGTCACATCAGCTCCTTCCTCTTCGATCCACCGTGGCAAGGCCCCTATGACTGAGGAAGAGTAGAATGTTGAGGAACAGCCCGAGGATGATGAAGAGCTTGAGTTCTTCAATAGTGGTTCTAATGAGGAAGAGGAAGATGAACATGAAGATGAAGATGAAAATGATGATGATGAGGCAACGGACCCGGTGGATGATGAGGACGAGGACTACGAGGATTATGACTGAGTCCTTGGGTGTTGTAGTGCTCTTTGCCCTTTTTGGTGTCTCGATGTCAAAGGGGGAGAAGTAGCTTGTCTTCTCCGGGCTTTTGAATGGGTTGCTTTGGTTTGGTTTGGTTTGCTTCGGAACACATGTCTTTGAACTTGGTTTGCCTTTTATGGCTTGTGTTCCCATTATCTTAGTTGCTTTGTTTTTCTAGTGAACAATGGATGTTATATGTGTGGTGAGACTACGCGGTGAAGCTATCTTTCATATTATGCTTAATTTTTACTTTATCTATTGTCTCTATGCTTGTATGTATTATTGTTCACTAGAGGGCTTTGTTTGTAAAATATAGGGGGAGCTCACAATGTGAGTGCTCTATATTTTTCAAACATAGCCTAGCTCTGGTTTTATTGCAAATATGTGTGATGTCATCAAACACCAAAAAGGGGGAGATTGAAAGTGCAAATGCGCTTAAATCATCTTGTTTTGGTGTTTGTCAAAAACACATGTATCCTTAAGTGTGTTGATGAATTTCAGGGCCTAAAACAACATATTTGATGTGGTGGTATAGTGTTACAAAAAGGAGCAAAGTCACTGGAATTGGTTCTGCTGGAGTTTACTCCAGGCCGGAGTCTCCGGTCTCACGGACCGGAGTCTCCGATGTGAAGAAATTCACCAGGCCAGTTTCTCTGGATTTCTGGTGTCGCCTGCGGTACCCAGACCGGAGACTGTCCGGAGTCTCGGTGTGGATATTTCCCCTGCTGATTTTGGCTAAGACAAAAGTGGTGTCGCCTGTGGTACTCGGTCCGGAGACATACCGGAGACTGTCCGGAGTCTCCGGTGTGCCTATGATCTTTGCTCTCGACTGACCCCAGACACTCCGTGAGCTCAAACGACTAAGTCAAGACCAGAGTCTCCGGCCCTCCAGGCCGGAGTCTCCGCACTGAAGATTGCCTGAAGTTCCTCAAGGTGGTGAACTTGGTGTCGCCTGCGGTACTTGGTCCGGAGACTCACCGGAGACAGTCCGGAGTCTCCGGTCCAGTGGTTCTGCGAAAATGCTCAGAACGGAGTCTCCGGCCTTTACACCGGAGTCTCTGGTGTGAGTTTGTCAGAAATGCTCCAATGGCTCCAAGACTTTATGAGGGGTATAAATACCCCTCCCCTCCACCTACCTTGGTTTAGCTCGTCCAGAATTAAAGTCACCATTGTTGGAGCTCCCCAATCTTGCTAGATCTCCCAATCCCTCCACCCAAAAGCCTTGATCTTTGGAGGATTGAAGGAGAAGGCCCCGATCTACGTCTTCACCAACCGGATTTAATTTATCCCCTCATTTGCTTGAGGGATATAGCCTAGGGTTTCCTCTTGTGGAGAACCTAGGCATCTTGCTACTCTTTGTTGATTCAAGAAGTGTTGGGAGCCCCCAATTTGGTTGTGGGTGTGTGCCCCAAGTTGTTTGTAAAGGATTTGATTCCCGCCTCAAAGGGGATCAATAGTGCAAGGTGAACTAGGCCTTTGTGGCGGAGTTCATCGGAGAATAGGGTGAGGCCTTTGTGGCGTTGAGTAGGCCTTCGTGGCGAGCTCACTCTCCTCCAACGAGACGTACTCCCTTAACTAGGAGGAACTCGGGAATACATCGTGTCTCCGCGTGCTTCCGATAGGTTATCTCGTTCCCTTATCTTTTACTTACTTGTACTCGTTGCATTTATTGTTGTACTAGTTGCATTAATTTCTATCCTTGTCATATAGGTAAATTCACCTTAGTGCACTATCTAGATAATTTACCTTTGTGTCAAGTCTAAACTACGAGAAAAATTAAAATTGGTCGTAGCACCTATTCACCCCCCTCTAGGTGCCCATACTTTACTTTCAATAATGTTACTTCCTAAGAAAGAGGATGCAAGTAGGATAGAGCAATTTAGACCTATTTGTTTACTCAATGTCAGCTTTAAGATATCCATGAAGGTAGGTACTAATCGAGTTACTGATATTTCTCCGAAGGTTATAAGACCGACTCAGTCGGCTTTTATGCCAGGACGGAACATCCTAGAGGGGGTCGTTATCCTGCATGAGACCATTCATGAGTTAAATAGAAAAAAATGGATGAAGTTCTTTTCAAAATTGACTTTGAAAAAGCGTATGACAAGGTCAATTGGGCCTTTTTGCAGCAAACGCTACGAATGAAAGGTTTTGCACCTAAGTGGTGTGAATGGGTAGCTAGATTTGTTCAAGTAGGGAGTGTGGGGATTAAGGTAAATGATGACATTGGGCATTACTTCCAAACGCTGAAGGGCTTAAGGCAGGGTGACCCTCTTTCCTTGATATTGTTTAACATAGTGGTTGATATGTTAGCAGTTCTCATTGATAGGGACAAAAGCGATGGTCAAATTGGGGGGCTAATACCACACTTACTTGATGGAGGACTATCTATTCTACAATATGCTGATGATACTATCCTTTTTTTGGAACACGATCTAGAAAAAGCGGTTAATATGAAATTAATCTTGGCTTTCTTTAAACAACTATCTGGGCTTAAAATCAATTTTCATAAGAGAGAGATTTTTTGTTTTGGAAGTGCTAAAGAAGTTGAAAGTGAGTATCAACAAATTTTTGGGTGTGAGAGTGGTTCCCTTCCATTCAAATATCTTGGCATTCCTATTCATTATAGAAGATTGTTAAACAAGGAATGGAAACCGATAGAGGATCGTTTCGAGAGGAAACTAGGATCCTGGGCAGGCAAGATGCTTACATATGGTGATCGTCTTGTTCTCATTAATTCGGTGTTGTCTAGCCTTCCAATGTTTCTGTTTTCCATCTTTGAAGTACCTAAAGGGGTGCAAAAAAGATTGGACTTCTATAGGTCACGTTTTTTCTGGAAAAGTGATCAACTTAAAAAGAAATATGGGCTCACCAAATGGAACATTGTTTGTCTTCTGAAGGACCAAGGAGGTCTAGGCATTCATGTTCTTAGTGTCAAGAATAAATGCTTGCTTAGTAAGTGGCTATATAAAATTCTAACTGAGAATGGAGTATGGCACGAGTTACTTTGTAACAAATACCTGGACGAGAAAACTTTAGCTCAGGTGCAATCAAAACCCACTGATTCTCCTTTTTGGAAAGGAATCCTCGGGGTTAGACATGAGTTTTTCAGTAGGGGATCGTTCATCATTGGGAACGGAACCAATACAAGGTTCTGGGAAGACGTTTGGTTGGGAAATAACTCTTTAGCCTCACAGTTCCTCTCCTTATATGGTATCCTCAGACACAAGAATGTGCTTGTGGCAGATATTTTAAATGGACATACCCTTAATATTCAGTTCAGGAGATCTTTAACTGGTAATAAAAGAGAAGCATGGCTAAATTTGGTTCAAAAAGTGTATCATATTCGCCTGTCGGATGAATCAGATGTTTTTGTATGGAAACTTAATTCGTATGGTATTTACACGGTTAAATCTCTATATTCTGATCTCATGAATGGACACACAATATTTTTGCGTAAATATCTATGGAAGTAACAACTACCTCTAAAATTAAAATATTCCTTTGGTTTATGAATAGAAATGAGATTCTTACGAAAGATAATCTTGTTCGTAGGAGATGGCAGGGGTGTACGAAGTGTATGTTTTGCGATAGTAACGAGACTATACAACATTTGTTTCTTTTTTGTCCATTTGTGATGAATATTTGGAGACTTATTCATTTCACCTATAATATATCCCCACCAACATCTATTGCGAATATGTTTGGGAGTTTGCTTAATGGGATTTATTCTTCGGTGAAGAAACGAATACATATAGGCGTGTCGGCGATTCTGTGGGCAATCTGGAATTGCCGTAATGATCTTATCTTTAACAAAGTTCATGTTCCTCATTTTCTGCAGGTGGTCAATCGAGCTTTGTACTGGATTCAGATGTGGACACTACTGTTACCCATCGACCAGCGGGGTCATATGGATTCCGGATGTACTCGAATGATGGCGGTCATTCGGGCTATCTTTAGCCAGTATGGGTGGCGTCATATTAAACGACTAGAAGGATAGGTCGTCTATTTTTATGTGGCTGATTCTCACTTTCACTTTGAATTATCTATTGTCGGGGGGTTACCCCCGAGTAGGGTAAAGGCAAGTGCTAAAGGCAAGGTCAGAAGAGAAGTTTGGTCGAGTAGCCGCCTACCCGGTACCCGTTACCCGGTCGACTGCTACTCGGTCTTACACGAAAGATGGTCAGAAGGATGAATCCAGGAAGTTATGTTTGTTCGAGTAGAAGAGCTGGTCCGAGTAAGGCTGGCGGGAACCTACTCGGGCCAGAAGTCAAAGGAGCCGTTCTGACAACGGATCCCGCGTATCCGGGTCCGTACTTGGCACTGTTCACAGCATTGTTCATCTGGGGACGGCGTGCCTGACAGCGGCAGTGTGTCAGCAGGGCGTCGCAGGATAGGGGGGACCTACTCTGTGTTCGCACAGTGATAACAGACTGGTTACTTGGTTTTGCCCAACGACTTTCCGCATCAGGACAAGCTTAGAAGCCAAAGGTGTCAGCGGGAACTCGGAAGAAGGACGGTGTGCACACAATGTCGACACTTGTTTGTGTTTGGCTGTATCCGGCTGGGCACCGGGTATATAAGGTGCCCCGCCGCCTCCTGCGCGAGAGACGAGACTCGGGCTGGATCAGACGTAGGGATTCTTGACCTAGTTCTACCCAGAGAGAGAAGAGTAGCTACTCGGTAGCAAGAACCATTGTACTGTGGCTACTCGGTGAGACATCAGAACACATAAAGAAAGGCAGGAGTAGGGGTTTTACCTCCTCACGAGGGCCCTGAACCTGGGTAGATCGTGTTGTTTGCAGTGCTAGTTTCATCCTTCACGCGTCTACTCGTCGCGTGATCCCTCCCCGAGCGCCTCCAGCGTCCTTCGTCCCCACATCTTTAGCCATCCTATGGCATCTGCCGTGACACCACCACGACAGTTGGCGCCCACCGTGGGGCAACCAGCGGCGCTGGCTGGAGTTTCCGTTCGGACGGGATCGATTTCTCCTACCGGAGAGCGCGTGGTCTGTGGCATTGTCCACAGATTCGGCTCCTTCGACTTCGTCACCGACAACGCCGGCGATTTCGGCGGCAGGGCCATGCCGGAGGGCGGCACGGTGCTTTCTTTCGGCGGGCACCTCGTCTACGTCGCCACCGTCGTCGACCGTGAGTACCCCGAGCTGGTGCATGACGCGGAGGATCCGCCTGCCGTTATCGCCGCACGCGGGAGGCCGCTGGGCCGCTCCGCGGACGTCGCGGAGGTGATGGTAGCTGGCCTGGCTGCAGACGCCGGGAAGGGCGCGGCTGTTACCGCTGCGGTCGTCGTCGAGGACCTCGCTGGCTCTGGTGCTGGCGGGAAGACGCACAAGCCTTACGAGAAGGAGTGCAACCTTCCGCTCTCCACTACTCCGACAATCCCTGCGTCTGCTGCGCGGACGGACATGCCGCCTCCCACCGACCTCGAGCTCCTGACCATGAAGGCGCAGCTCGACCGGCAGCGCCAGGAGCTGCTCGCTGAGCAGGCGGAGTTGGACAAGATCAGGCTAGAGCTTAGCTTAGATCAACTAGAGTACAACAAGGCTCACGGTTTCACACCAGTTGTTAGGAGAGCTAGCAAAGTAGGTGCTACGCGTCGTAACCTAGGTGCCGAAATGGCAACTGTTGTAGAGGCTCCCAATCAGTCCGCCACCGCAAACACCTCCACCCGACCCAGATATAGCACACCCGCCAAGACACTTAGAGCCGCTGAGGCTGTAGCTGCCGAGTTGCCGCATCTAGTTGGCGACGCGCGCGTTAGGCAGCAGGAGAGGCTGAACGAGTTGGTGCTAGAGGCGGCTAGGCAGAACGAGGAGTTCCGGAAAGCCAACCCGGGTGCTGGCGCTTCTCAGGTGGTGCACTCGCACGTGGCCAGATCTAACGATCAGGCTTCATCTCCGCATCCTAGCCGTGAGAAGAGCCGGAGTGGGCATTCCGGCAAGGATAGGCAAATGCAGGTGTACGACCCGGCTGTCGCCGCGAAACAGCTCGCTGTGCCGCGACAGTCCGGTCAGAAACACAACGCTGCAGGAGCAGGCTCTCAAGCCCATAAAGCTCAAAGCCAGGCCCGAGCTGGAGAGCGCCCAGGTCCTTCTCAGCATCCCGCCACTCAGCCTACTCGGCAGAGGCAGCAGCCGCGTGCAGTGGCGCCAGTCGCCAACCCGGTGGAGCAGCCTGCAGCTATGCAGGTGGATAGATATGATGACGGCTACTCGGCCATGGAGATGGCTGGCTATGATATTCTGGATCGTGTTGGCGAGCGCGTGTTGGCGCCTGGAGATGCAAGGCACCAGCTGGACCGGATCAGCTTGTCGGCGCGGCTGGAGAACACGGGTCCTCCTGGCCCCGAGTGCTTTGGCCCGCGCATCATGAACGAGCCGTCCGTGAAGAACTTCCAGCTCGCGAGGGGTACCAAGAGTTACAACGGCGGCACCAAGCCAGAGGATTGGCTCAATGACTATGTCACCGCGGTTCATATCGCGAACGGCAACCGGAGATGGGCGGTGCGGTACGTCCCGCAGATGCTAGAGGGTCCAGCTCGTACTTGGCTCAACAACTTGCCCAAGAACAGCATCAATTGTTGGCTGGATTTCTCGGACGCCTTCATCAGCAACTTCACAAGCACTTACAAGAGGCCGAATAGGCCACAGCAGCTGTCCGCTTGCAGGCAGCGAGAAGACGAGACGGACCGCGAGTACCTTACTCGGTGGAGCACATTGAGGAACACATGTGAAGGTGTGAATGAAGCCCAGGCCATTACTTGGTTTGCGCAGGGTTGCAGACATGGCAGTATGCTGTGGCAAAGGTTGCAGAGGGAGATGCCAAACACTCTGGCGGAGACCATCAAGATTGCAGATCAGTACGCACTCGGTGATCCTACTCAGCCCTTGATGGACTCCTCTGAGCCGAGAAGAAACTTTAACAGCAACAAGCGCAACGAGTTCCGCAACAAGCGCAGGGGTGACCGAATAGATGTTCGGTATGACCCCGAGGAGGTGAATGCAGTGGCTGTTGGAGCTGGGGGTAGCCAAAGGCAGAAACCTGCTGGAGCCTACGGGCAGAACCAGAACCAGGGCGAAGGCAACAAGAAACCATTCCGTGCTCCTCAGTCGGGTAGCGGCAACTCCGAGCAGCCGAGGAAGTTCGTCTTTGACGACATGAAGGATGGCCCATGCAGTTTCCACACTCAGCACCCCTCAAGGCCCGCTAACCACACTACCCGACAGTGCGAGTGGTGGGATCTGATCAAGAGTGAAGGCCTGCCTCCTCCTCCTCCTCTGCCAGCGGCAAATGCCAATGTGCAGCCTGCTCGCGCACCCGCAGCTCGGCCACCAGTGTTTCCGAGGAGAGAAAACGTGAACCAAGTGGCTTTAGGAGCCAACCGTCACTTCAACAATGAGATCTACCGCAACAACAACAACAACTACAACCGCAACAACAACAGAGGCAACAACAACTACCAGGGCAACAACAACAACGGCAACAATGGGGGCGGAGGCTCCAACCAGTACCAAGAGCACCATGAGAGCTACATGATCTTCACTTCTGAGCCCGTCGACAAGCAGTCACAGCACAGGCGTGCCATGGAGGTCAATGCCGTGATCCACGCTGTTCCTCACTATATGCATTGGTGCAGCCAAGAGATCAAGTGGTCCCGAGTAGATCATCCCAAAGTGATGCCCAACCCGGGTAGCTATGCCTTGGTGGTGGATCCTACCTTCTTGGGTCCTGAGAAGAACGTGAGGTTCAGCAAGGTGCTGATCGACAACGGCAGAAGCATCAACATTGTGTACAAGGACACACTCGAGAAGCTTGGGTTGGCCGAGAACATGCTGCTACCCAGCAAGACCACCTTCCATGGCATTGTGTCGGGAGTCTCGTGCAACCCGATTGGTCGAGTGTGGATAGATGTGCTATTCGGCACAAGGGAGAACTGTCGTACAGAGCGCCTGCAGTTCGAGGTGGTTGATCATCAGAGCCCTTATCACGCTCTACTCGGCAGGCCTGCTCTGAGCAAGTTCATGGCCTCTACCCACACGGCGTATCTGAAGATGAAGATCCCTGGCCCCAATGGCGTGATTACCATCTCTGTGATTATAAGAAGTCCATGGAGTGTGCCTCTGCTGGTTCTCAGTTGGCGGAGTCCATGGTGATTGCTGCCGAGAAGAAAAAGATGTACGAGGTGGTGGCTATGGCGCAATCCGCGCAAGCTGGTGCGCAGGGCGTACCGAGTACGCAGCATGGGACCGCGTTCCAGGCATCTCAAGAAACCAAGAAGGTTCAGGTCGACCCTGAGTTCCCCGACCGCGTAGCCATCATTGGCTCCGGGTTGGCGGAGAAATAGGAAAGCGAGCTCATCCAGTTCCTCCGTGAGAATCGGGACGTATTCACCTGGTCCAATGAAGATCTACCAGGAGTCCCGAGGGAGTTAGTTGAGAACTCATTACATGTGCGTCCTGACGCCAAGCCAGTGAAGCAGGCTATGCGCCGCTTCGGAGATGAGAGAAGGAAAGCCATTGGCGACCAGATCACCAAGTTGCTGATAAGCAATTTCATCATGGAGGTGCTGCATCCGGATTGGCTAGCCAACCCGGTCATGGTCGAGAAGAAGAAGGAGGATCCCAAGGCTGCCACTGCATGGCGCATGTGTGTCGACTACACCGACTTAAACAAGGCATGCCCCAAGGATCCCTTCCCGCTACCTCGCATCGATCAGGTGATCGATTCCACTGCTGGTTGTGAACTGCTGTCTTTCATAGATGCCTACTCTGGTTTCCACCAGATAGCTCTCAGTCCTGCTGATCAAATAAAGACTGCATTCATTACCCCGTACGGGGCTTATTGCTATCGTGTCATGTGTTTTGGCTTGAGGAATGCCGGTGCAACCTATCAAAGATGCATGCAGAAATGCTTGCACGATCAGCTCGGCAAGAATGTGCAGGTGTACGTAGATGACATTGTCATCAAAACGAATAAAACACATACTCTGCTTGCCGACCTTGAGGAAACCTTTGCTAACCTGCGCAAGTACAAATGAAGCTGAATCCGAGTAAGTGTACCTTTGGCGTCCCGGCTGGCAAGCTACTCGGCTTCCTGGTATCTAGTCGGGGCATTGAGGCCAATCCTTCAAAGATAAAAGCTATTGAGAGCATGTCTTTACCAAGATCCCTGAAGGATGTGCAAAAATTCACTGGTTTCTTGGCATTTCTGAGCCGTTTCCTGGGCCGAATGGGCGAGAAGGCCCTGCCTTTGTACCAGCTGATGAAGAAAAGTGACAAGTTTGTCTGGACTCCGCAAGCGGATGTGGCATTCAATGAGCTGAAGGCAATGCTGGCTAGCGCTCCCATCTTGGCTAGTCCGCTACCCAAGGAGCCGATGCTATTATACATTGCTGCCACTAACCGAGTAGTCAGTGTGGTGATTATGGTGGAGCGAGAAGAAGAAGGCAGGAGTGTGCAGCGCCCAGTGTACTATCTCAGTGAAGTGCTATCCAGCTCCAAGCAGAACTACCCGCATTACCAGAAAATGACCTACGGCGTGTACCTGGGCGCCAAGAAGCTGAAGCATTACTTCTAGGAGCATCCTATCACTGTCGTGAGCTCTGCTCCCATCTCGGATATCATGGGTAACAAGGAGGCGAGTGGCAGAGTAGCCAAGTGGGCAATTGAGCTGGCCGCGTATGCTCCCGCGTATGTGAGAAGAGAAGCCATCAAGTCTCAGATTCTGGCGGAGTTTCTGGTGGATTGGGCTGAGGTGCAGTACGAGCCTCCTGCTCCAGTTTCCAACTATTGGAAGATGCACTTTGATGGCTCGAAGGTGAAAGAAGGCCTTGGTGCTGGCGTAGTGCTTACGTCACCCAAGCGAGACCAACTCAAGTACGTGCTGCAGATTCATTTCAAGGCGTCCAACAACGTAGCAGAGTACGATGCAGTGGTACACGGCTTGCGAGTAGCCAAGGAAGTTGGTGTGCAGCGCATTATATGCTATGGCGATTCAGATCTGGTGGTGCAGCAAGTCTCTGGCACTTGGGATGCTCTAGATGCCAACATGGCATCCTATCGCTTCCTGGTACAGTCTATGACTGGATTCTTCGAAGGCTGCGAGTTCCAGCACATTCACCGAGCAGAGAACGAAGCGGCAGACGAGCTGTCCAAGTTGGGATCTTCTCGGCAATCCATCCCGGCGGGGGTTGCCTTGGAGCACTTGAGGAAGCCATCCATCAAGCCTTCTCCCAACTCGGAATCCATATTCGTTGCTTCTCTGCCAAGTGAAGAATCTGTTCCAATGGAGATTTACTGGGAGAATGCAACAGCAAACCCGGGGACAACCGCTCCCTACCCGGGGACTGCCGCTCCCTACTCGGGGACTGCCGCTCCCTACTCGGGGACTGCCACTCCATACTCTGGGACTGCTGTCCTTAACCCGGGGACTGTCGCATTCATTGAGGAGGTCCTTGCCAATCGTTCTGGGCTCCAGAGAAGTGCTCCCAACCCTAAAGAGCAACCTGAAGTGCCTGTCCCAATGGAAGTGGACGAACCAGTGTTTCCCACACGGGAGACACCGAGTTGGGCCATGCCCATATTATCCTTTCTAAGGGACGACACCCTACCAGAAGATGAGGTGGTCGCAAGGCAGATTCAGAGAAGGTCCAAGGGCTACACGATATTCAGAGATGTGCTGCACAAAAGAAGTGCCACCGGCGTGCTGCAACGTTGTGTGGACCCAGAAGAAGGAGGAGAAATTCTGCTGGAAATACACCAAGGAGAATGCGGGCACCACACCTCTTCTCGGGCATTGGTCAAGAAAGCTTTTCGGCATGGCTTCTACTGGCTCACAGCTCTGCAGCAAGCTGAAGACCTCGTGAGGAAGTGCAATGGCTTCCAGATGTTCGCGAGTAAGATTCACATGCCTGCTTCCGAGTTGAAGACAATTCCTATCACATGGCCGTTTGCCGTATGGTGCCTGGACATGGTTGGCCCCTTCAAGCCGGCTAAAGGCAACATGACACACATCTTGGTCATGGTGGACAAGTTCACCAAGTGGATTGAAGTGAAGCCTATTCGGAAGTGCGATGGGGCTACAACTGTGAAATTCTTGAAGGATGTGATCCTGAGATATGGCTACCCGCACAGCATCATCACCGACAACGGCACAAATTTCGCAGAGGGGGCAATGGTGTGGTTCTGCAGAGATAAGCATATTCGACTAGATGTTGCGTCTGTTGCGCATCCCGCCTCCAATGGGCAAGTGGAAAGAGCAAACGGCATGGTGCTAGCAGGCATAAAGCCAAGGCTGGTTGTGCCATTGATGAAAACACCTGGGTGTTGGTTAGACGAGTTGCCAGCGGTGTTGTGGAGTCTAAGGACTACCCCTAACCGGTCAACCGGCTATATGCCATTCTTCTTGGTATACGGGGCTGAGGCCGTGTTGCCAATAGACCTAGAGCATGACTCCCCCCGAGTAACCCTCTACACTGAGGTGGAGGCAAGAGAAGCTCGGGAAGACGACGTTGACCTGCTTGAAGAAGCAAGAGAGCTCACTCTGTCACGTTCGGCTATCTACCAGCAAAACCTGCGGCGTTATCATAGCCGAAAGGTGAACCCAAGGGTTTTCCGAGAAGGAGACATGGTCCTTAGGCTTGTGCAGCGCACAGCCGGGATGCACAAACTGTCTCCTCCGTGGGAAGGGCCCTTCATTGTGAGCAAAGCGCTGCACAACGATGCGTACTATCTTGTAGATGTGCGTCCATCACAGGCGAACAGGGCAGATAAAGCTGGAGAGGAGTCCAAGCGCCCTTGGAATGTAGCCCTACTTCGTCGCTTTCATTCGTGAGCAAAGATGTGTATGTACTCTCTTATCCGAGTTAAAATTCCACCCTGCAATCTGAAATTCAGCTCGGGGACTGCCCTGGCCTAAACTTGCTCTGTGTGTTCCTACTCGGCTTTACTTTTTCCACTCGGTTGCTCCGCTTAAAATTTCACGAGTACATCTAGTACTGTGTTTAAACCTACATGCCAACTCTTCGACTCTGCTGCTGTCCGAAACCCGGCTTCATGGCAAGCAAGAGAACAAGCAAAAGGTCAATGAGCACAAGAAAAATTACTAAGGAAAGAAAAAGCGCAGGAACCGAGTAGGATGCCTTTTGCTGTTGTTTCTTGTTAACTCCTTCTCGGCTAAGTGGTGGGATGCGTTACTATGAGTATTTCTAAGTGGCTAAGTATTTGCAACTCCGACTTTGAATTCTTGTGACTCGAATACCAAAAAAGAAACAAGTTGTGGGTAAGAGCTGAGATAAAAAGGAAGAGCGAATAAGAAATGCAACTCGGGGACTCGCATGATAACGCAACTCGGCATTCAAGCCAAAGTTGCTCAAATTAACTAAGTTAAAATATCAAATGTGAATAAAACTGAGTAGCAAACGACAAGGATAATTTTTTCGATACATCTGCACCCGGCATCCCGGGGATCTGATAAGTGTTTGAAGGATAAGATTGCAGGAGAAAATCAGGTAGAGGTAGCAACGTTCTCGGTGTTGGCCTTGGCCGCTTCATCTTCAGTACTGGCCTTGGTAGCATCTGCTTCCGAGCTGGCGACATCATTCTTCGTGGTGTCTGCATCTATCTCAGTGGCAGCCTGATCTAAAGTGGTTGTGGCCACCGAGATGGGCCCCGTCGCTGAGGTGGAGGCAGTCGCTTGGGCGCGGAGGCTAACTGTGTCGTCGAGGGCAGCTCCTGACGAGGTGCCGAACTCGAGCGCGGCGGTGTCGATCGACATCTTCTCGCCCTCGCCTTCCTCATCGCTACCCGCGACGAATGTGGCCTTCCTCTTCCCGGTATCGTCGGCGGGACGGTCGAAGAAGCTCAAGTCCATCTCCTCCTCGTCCGTCTCTTCGTCTTCGCCCTCCTCCTCGCCTTCGTCCACCTCGGTGTTGGGCTCGGTGAGACCGTCGATGAAGGTCGCGGTGTCCGCGTACTGGGCGACCTCGTGTGCGACGAGCTGGCGGATAGCCACGCAGTCGGAATCTGTCTCCCACTTGGAGTCCTCGCGCATCTCGCGGACAACTTGCAAGTTAAGATTCTCGTACCAACTGGTAACGAACAACAGCATCATGTCGGCGCCCGCCCGAGCTCCAGATGCCCGCCACTTCTTCAGCTCGGCCTTCATGCCATTCAGCTTCAAGGCGAGTCCATGGATTGTTGTTGGCGTGGAGTCCTGAGGCCAGAAGAGGTCGTGGAGCTTGAAGGCAATGCGCACCAGCTCGGTGCCCACTCCTCCTAGACGTTGAAGCTGACCTTGCATGACGAGGAGGCATTCTTCAATTTCTGCCTTGGTATCTGTGGGCTCGCCCTTCTCGGCGCGAGCTGCTCGGGCCTTGGCCAAGGCAGGCTTGCACGAAAACTCAAGGCCGGGGAAGACTTCTGCAAGAGCTATTGAGAAGATCAGAGACGGACGCAGAGTAGAAAATGAACCAAGTGACAGAGACGCAGAAAAGAGGGCACTTACTGTTCAGATCGTAGAGTAGCCCCTGAAGCTTGCTCTTCCACAATTCCTCGTCGGCTAGGTGCCTTTCTTCAATCAAGCGGAGCCCATCCAGCTGAGCGAAGAGGTTAGCATTGGTCTTCCTCAGCACCTCGCACTCCTGCTCAAGGGCTCTCTCCTTGGCCTTAGCTGCTGCTTCGTTTCTCTCCTTCTCGGCAATCAAACTCTTCTTCTCGGCTGCTAAGTTGAGGGCATCTTGGAGCGCAGTCTGCAGCTGGGTCTGGAGAGCTTCCATCTCGGTATCATGTTCTTTCATTAGCTCGACAGCTTGGCTGGACAGTTGCTGCTGCACCTCAGCAGGCTTGAGACAGTCAAGATGCTCCTCGACGAACTTCTTATGATCTTCTGCGGAGAGCAAAGCATGGTTAGCAGAGTAGCGAAGAAATAAACGTAAAAACAAGCCGAGAAGAAGGCATATACCTTCCAGTCTCTTGATCGTGGCTTGGCCACTCTCAACAAAGGCACGGCAGTTCGAGTGCTCCTCGGCCAGGGCCTTTAACTTCCTTGCAGAGTAGAAGTGGTTAGCGCAAAAAGCAAAAGCGGGCGTAAACACCAAACGCAAGAACCGCGTAGCTAAGAGCGTACCTTCAACTTCAGAAAGCCTAAGGGTGCTGTTCATGACATCCTTCTCGGCTGCCTCGTCGGCTATGCGCTCCTTTTCTAGGGCGGCAATGCGCCTCCTAGCAATGCAATGGTTCCAAAGTAGCCGACGATACAGGCCGGTCCTCTTCAATAAGCTATTCTGAGAAGCAAAAGAAAAAAGAATCAGACAAAGTGATAAAGATTCAACCCGAGAAGGCGGCAACTCGGTTGAGTATCCGCCTACCCGGCCAGAATCTCGGGGACTGGGTGATGGGTAAGGAAAAGAAGAAGAGTAGAGGAAAAGGAAAAGGCAACTCGGGAAGGATGAGTAAGACTTACTGCGTAAGATTGCTCAAGGTCCTCTGCAGCCTTGCGGTGGACGAACATCTTGGCGGCAAGAGTGCTGGTGTTGGATGAGATGGTCATGGGATTGTAACCCATGTCCGCCTTGTTCCAATCGACGCGCATGTGATCCAGGTCACCCAATTCCACGTCGTCCCAGTTCGGGTTGCCAAGGACCTTGCTGTCCCACTTGGCGTCGATAAAACCGACCAGATCAATCATTTGCTCAAGGCCCGTGGACGTCACCGCCTTGTCCTGGACCTCACGCGAAGAAATGGAGATGGACTTGTCCTGGTTTTTGGTTGGGGGTCTGGAGTCCATTGCCGCGGCCTGCTTCCCCTTCTTGAGAGCAAGTCTCCTCTCCTCAGGGGTTAAGCCAACCTGGTACTGCTGGCTGACCTTCACCATGTAAGGTGGGAAGCTGGGCGGATCCGGGACGCGGGACGCTGCAGCGGCATCACCAGCCGCGCCGGGCTCGCGGATAACCAGCTGACCAGGCTTGGAGGTTGGTTTTGGCGGCGGCATCACGGCTACATCTTGCGCGCCACCACGCGGCGGGTTCCGGCGAACAGCGCCCTCTGGCGGGCCAGATGGCTTCTCGGCAGCCCGCTTCTTGGAAGTCTCCTTCTTGGCGGCTATCTTCTCGGCGGCCTTCTTCTCGGCGGCCTTCTCTGCTGCAGCATCCTGAGTTATCTTCTTCGCAACCGGCTTGGCCGGAGGGCTGGCTGCAGCTTTAGTCTTCTGCACCAATGAAGAGCTTGGCGCAGTGGAGGAGGTACCCTGCTGAGTAGGCGGCGCCAAGGGCGCGCTACTCGGCGCGGCATCCAGCTGAGCACTACCCTGCGCGGCACCTGGTTGCGCGTCGCTCAGAGGGTATTGCTCCGCCTCGTTGACTACTTCAACCCGCTGCTCGGCAGCGGGATCCTGCTGTGAGGCGTCTGGAACTTCTACCCGCGCCTGGGCCGCGGGGCCTTCTTGTTCAGCAGCTCTTGTTGCTGGCTGCTCTTGTTCTTCTTCCTGCCGCTCAAGGGCGGCGTCGTCGTGCATCTCGTGGTCTTGATCTTGGTTCTCCTCGGCTGTGTTGGCTGGAGGAGAAGGAGGCTTCTCGTGGCGAGCAGCGTCCTGCGCCTCCTGTTCTGCGCTGCGGGACTGCTGCTCCTGCTCGACGTCATGGGCGTCGGTATCCCTGTACCGAGCCTCGTCGGAGTCTTCTCCTCGTGCAGGAGAGGACGCGCCCGCTCTGTCCTGCGCTGCGGGCTCGCTCTCATCGTCGAGGTCGATAAGATTATCGACGTCGATGGCCGTTTTCTTCTTGGTCTTGGTGGGCGCGAGAGCGGCGTCAGCATCCAAGGGGGCTCTGAAGAGAGAAATATGTTCAGAAAAGAGAAAAGGGCAGAAGAAACCAAGAAGATATAACAAAGTAAAAGAATTGGGAGTTTGCAGCAATAGAGGCGCATAACTGAGGAGAAAGTACTTACCCTTTACGGGTAGGGATTGCCCGTGCTCGTTTCGTCGCGATCTTCGTGGTCGTCTTCCCGGCTGCAGTCTTCTTCTTCTTGGCGGGGGGCTCCTGAGCACCGCTACCCGTCCGTTTGCGGGTAAGAGGAGCAGCGACCGAGAGCGGCTTGACGACAAGGGATTCCTCGCCCTCATCGTCGCCCTCCTCTTCAGCGTCAGCATCATCTGTGAAATTGGGAAAAAGAAAGAACAGCTCAGAAGCAGGAGGCAATTGGTTTGTACTACTTGCGACCAATCCGAATGAGCTCAATCACCTTCGTCTTCGTCCTCAGTCCAATCACGGACAGACGCGTCTACGCGGTGCTTCTCCGTCTGGGCGTGAGGAAGGTTGAGCTTGTCCGCGTTCTCAAAGGAGACCTCGTCGTCTTCTTCCCGGTCATCCGACCAGTTGGCCTCAAAGCGTTCTTGGCTCTCAGCAAGCTGGCGAGCAAGGACCTGAAGAATAGCAAAGCATCACAAGTTAGTCGAGTAGCATGGAGGTATCCTACTCGGCAAGGCGTGCAAACCTAAAAGCACATTAAGCCTAAGCAGTCCTATTCGGCAAGGCGTGCAAACACCAAGCACATTAAGCCTAAGCAATTCTGCTAAGTGCCTTACTCGGGAAGGCGTGCAAACATTAAGCACGTCAAGCCTAAGCAGTTCTACTCAGCGCAGAGTGCAAGTGCTAATCGCAGCAAGATAAGGAGTACGTACCCGCTCAATTGGCTTCGTACGGCTGTATGGAATGAAGCCATACTGCCAATTGTCTCTGATCCCGGTGGTCAGGATGGATCGCGCGTGAGCGGCGACATCCGCGTTGCTGAGCTCGAACGTGGTCGTCCGAGTACAATCGCGGGGGCCGCCCATGTAGCACATGGAGTGGGCGCGTTGCTGGAGTGGCAGCACCCGCCTGGCGATCCAGCAGGCGACTGGATCGTCACTCTTGAGCCCTTCTTCGATCAGATAGCCGAGGCGCTCCTCCATCTGCGTCAAATTGCTGTCGACGGACGGCTTGGACTTCCAGTTCTGCCCGGTAGGAGCTCGGTTGCTCCACGGGGGCAGATTGATCCTGTCCTCCACCTTGGATCCCTTCTTGGCCGGGATGTTCTTCACGTACAGAAAATACCTCTGCCACTTACGGACAGAATCCAAGCCCTTGATGCGGGGATGGTTGGTTCCAGGGCGTTGCACCATCATGGCGCTGCCGGTTTCGGTTATCCGGCTGCTGGTGTCCGCCCCGTCTTTCTTGCCTTTGCTCTGCTGGCGGAAGAAAAAGTACCTTGACCACGTCTCCGTCGTGGGGCGAACGCCGAGGAAGGCTTCGCACACCACAGCGTGGTAGGAGAGGAAGACAACAGCATTGGGAGGAAGGTGGTGCATCTGGAGACCATAGTGGTCGAGGAAGGAACGAAGAAAACCTGATGCGGGAAGCCCAAATCCTCGCGCGAAGTGCGCGAGGAAGACGACGTGCTCTCCCTCTTCCGGAGCCGGAACGAGCTCGTCGCCAGGTTGCCGGCAGCGAACACCGGGAGGAACCCTCCGGGTGTTCACCAGCCATTGGCAGTCCTCGGCGGTGACCTCGGACCCCGCCCAGCCGGCGCGAGCGTTGTCGTCGTGGGCCATGGCGGAGAGGAAGAAATTGGAGAGAAAAGATTGAGGCTTTGGTGGGATGGAAGAAGTCGCGGCGGCGCAGTAAGTTGCGCGGCGGCGAGGAGCTCTGCAGCGGCGGAGAAACGGGAAGGCAGAGGGGAATTGTGAGCGGAAGGAGAAGAAGGAGTTACCGAGGGGGTATTTATACCGCTCCTCGAGTTACCGTTACGAGTTGAGGAAGTGGGATCAATCGTGGCAGTAATCGTGCGGCGTGGGGTCTGTGGGCCGGTTAGAAACGCACACAGCGCGGAACGCGCGCGTAACGGCCGCATTAGATCCCACGACGAGATCGTGGGCGATTACTACGCGTGATGGGACGTTACGAGCTGGTGGGCCCACCCCGTGAAAACTGGGCGCGTGGCCTGTCAGTTACCGGGCACAGAGGCGTCGCGGTCGTGGATGCGTGACACGTGCCCAGTTGCGATGCAAAAGGCCGGATTGTGCTCTGCGCCGCAGAGATTCTGTTTGGAAAAATTCTCTAAGTCTTTCTACTCGGTTACAGAGAAGAGAAGTAGCTCTATTCGGAGGGGAAGAAACTCAAGGTATTTTACAGAATGCTACTCGGAGGTTTTTCACTCAGCATCTTGAAGTTCAAAGGCAAGGTTGCCAAGATTGGGTTAAAGCTGGCAGGGCCCAGTGAACGAGTTCGCATGACTCTACCAGCTTCGGGGACTCCTGTCGGGGGGTTACCCCCGAGTAGGGTAAAGGCAAGTGCTAAAGGCAAGGTCAGAAGAGAAGTTTGGTCGAGTAGCCGCCTACCCGGTACCCGTTACCCGGTCGACTGCTACTCGGTCTTACACGAAAGATGGTCAGAAGGATGAATCCAGGAAGTTATGTTTGTTCGAGTAGAAGAGCTGGTCCGAGTAAGGCTGGCGGGAACCTACTCGGGCCAGAAGTCAAAGGAGCCGTTCTGACAACGGATCCCGCGTATCCCGGGTCCGTACTTGGCACTGTTCACAGCACTGTTCATCTGGGGACGGCGTGCCTGACAGCGGCAGTGTGTCAGCAGGGCGTCGCAGGATAGGGGGGACCTACTCTGTGTTCGCACAGTGATAACAGACTGGTTACTTGGTTTTGCCCAACGACTTTCTGCATCAGGACAAGCTTAGAAGCCAAAGCTGTCAGCGGGAACTCGGAAGAAGGACGGTGTGCACACAATGTCGACACTTGTTTGTGTTTGGCTGTATCCGGCTGGGCACCGGGTATATAAGGTGCCCCGCCGCCTCCTGCGCGAGAGACGAGACTCGGGCTGGATCAGACGTAGGGATTCTTGACCTAGTTCTACCCAGAGAGAGAAGAGTAGCTACTCGGTAGCAAGAACCATTGTACTGTGGCTACTCGGTGAGACATCAGAACACATAAAGAAAGGCAGGAGTAGGGGTTTTACCTCCTCACGAGGGCCCTGAACCTGGGTAGATCGTGTTGTTTGCAGTGCTACTTTCATCCTTCACGCGTCTACTCGTCGCGTGATCCCTCCCCGAGCGCCTCCAGCGTCCTTCGTCCCCACATCTTTAGCCATCCTATGGCATCTGCCGTGACACCACCACGACATCTATTAATGTAATAAACGTCTACAATGTTGGAATACTTTCTTTTAATATATAAAATAAGGCTGTGTGCATCGTCCTGATGTAGAGGCCGGGGCGATGCCCTCATTTCTAAAAAAAA
>JAPCYS010002209.1:0-20870 GCA_028641055.1 Alopecurus myosuroides | reverse complement strand
ATATGTACTCGTAGTACTGTACTACTGTCTACTAGGATAACGATCGCTGTCCTCCTCCCCGGGTGTGTGACACAGGAGTGCTGTCAGCCAAACTTTCTGGCCAACTAGTCGGCCTATTTCACCTCTACCTTTTCTTTGTTGGGTTATTTTTCTGGTCTCGCACAGGCCCACTTCGTGTTGCAGTACCAACACCTATACCAGGCGTTTCGTGCCACATTAGAATTACTAGTTGAAGGCCCGTGCGTTGCTATGGAGCAATAAAATTAGATATAAAGGCATCAACAAAGAAGTCTATGTAATTTATAACGTGTGCACGTGCGTGCGAATTTAAACTGTGTAGTGATAAATATCCGATGTACAATCCAAACAAAATCGATGTGAGAATATAAACCAATAACTGGTTTTGTATGTTGTAGTCTTATATATACCATATCTTGACGAGCTCACATGGATGCTAATCACACTTTCCCGTCCCAATGAACTCTTGCCCGACCAATGAAAATCGGTCACTTTCCTCATTGAAAATGACCGGTCTCCATCTCCTGTACAAAACATGATTGAATTTTTCTTATAGTCCAGTAAATTAATGTTCTTCCGCACAATCTTCCATTCTAACAATAAAGGTTTAACATAGTTACAAAAGATGTTCCGAAACTAACTAACTCAATCATATTAAAATGATATGTCATCAGTTCACAACACATCTGCGGAATTATGTTGTCAACAACTGCCAAAAAGATACACCTAGATACTTAGGATTTTTCAAGCCTCGCATTTTCTCATTTAACCTGCAACACACACATAGGAGTACCATATTATTTCAGAAAAAGACAGGTGCAAGAGCAATGCCAATGCCTAAAAGTAGCACCTGGTTTTAAGAAAGGATTACATCTGTTGCCTACAAAGTTCTGATTGGCGATTGCTACAAAGCCTTTTCTTCACTCAAGAATTGTAACAATTTCAATGGTTTCCCTAAAGCTACAAACAAATATATATAAAGTTAGTTATGGTTTATGAAACCAGTACAATTACTGACATACAGTTCTCACTACACTCAGTAGACTGGTCAGAGCCCTACTGATTGGCGCAAAAAAATAATAAAGAAAAAAACTTGCGAGAGATTCATTGCTGAATTCTTTAAAGAAGAACCAGGTCCGGCTTCTCTCATGAATCCATCATAGAATATCTAAGAAATTGAAACACAAAAATGATTCATGATAAGTATGTCCGAAAAAGAAAGAAACAATTCATGACGAGTAAAAACATCAAGGAATGGAATGGACAAACAAAAAACTATATATTGTAAAGGAAAGTTACCACCCACGTACCAGTAACATTTTACAATGGCCCAGAGGCAGATCTTCCCTGGTCCTCTCCTTACATGCCACAATGATTCTGAATATACCTTGTCGATCCAAAATTTCAAAGAGCTCTATAGAGATAAACTAATGTTTCTTCGGTGTTGCTTATGATTAATCTAACGGCAAATGGTTTAATAGCCTTTCCACAAGACAACAAATGAGTCTATCAAATGCAAGATCGATGTTCACTTTACCAATTATGCAAGACTGAACTCAACTTATGTCCAGGAACCCACTTACAAAGGATTAATATAGCAAGCGAGAATTTGGGGAATTCAGCTTTTCCAATTCCACTGCTTTGCCCTGATTTTTCTTCAGTATATCTTGAAATGTTGATGGAAGAATAAAATTTATGTGACAACAAACTTTAAGATTATTCTTCCACAATTTTGTGAAGCACATGATGTGACCTCTATGGGATTGATTGTAGAAACAAATTGGGGCTTTCCTTACCAAGTACGAATGTGAATATTTTATGGCATAAACATACTATTCCACCCAAAAAAAATAGTTTGTGCAAGCATCAGTGATATGGCTACGATTTGTAAAAACACATGCATAGAAATTTTGCAGATCTGGTATATAAATTTGTGGCTTACAAAGATTGCAATAGGATGTACTGACCAAATAAATTAGTGGGGAGAGGGAGTAAGGACAAAGGAGGCGACCTAGGGGTGGGGGGGGGGGGGGGGATCGTCATGTTATCTACCCAAAGAACAATTTCACGTAGTAGATTAATATGCTGGCATTTAATGCATTGATAAGATCCTACCACAATTACCTAGAGGGCTAGCAGTTTTTATAATCCCATCACAATAACAATGACTATATTTTGTAGAGAAAACCAAATTTACCGAGCAAATACTAAGGTAATGTCCATTCATCCTAAATCACTTCTAAATATTTTTTCCGTATAGATCTGGACAACATGTATTTTGGAATGGAATAGATACATTTAATCCTTGATATAGGCCAACCATGAACTGACAATAAAGAAGGTCTATCCTCTGTGGTGCAGTCTGATACAGGCCAACCATGAACGACAACAGAGAAGGTCCATTCACCTTTAGATGTAGGATGATACCAGTAACCAAAGTTTCCATGGAAGTTGTGAAATAACATTTTTACATGATAATTAACAGGAAAAGAATCAAATTATGGCCTAATTTGTCCAGGAAAATAAGTACCAAGACTAAAAAAACATATGATTGACAATTACAGAAATACGAGAAAAACTTGAAGCATACCATCATCCCCATCCAGGAAGGTAGCATATATTCTACAGTGCCAATAGGAGCGAGAGACAACCGGTAGTTCAAAATGTTAAACCGAAATAGAGAGGTACAAGCATGAGTACCAACATTATCCGCAGACCAAATCTGAAACACATAAGCAAGACAGTATATCATAAATTTCAGCATCTATATCTTAAATTTCCAAGGAAGCAATCCCCTATAGACAAATTTGTGAGGAATTTTTTTTTCCGAGAATAATATGTGAGGAATTTCAAACTTCAGGTAGAGAATACGAAGATCATACAAAAAATACTTCAGAAGAGGAGTTGTGCACGTTACTTTTAGTCAACGAAACATACTCCAAGTCATTCACGACCGCGGCGGCACTGCATGTACCATCCCCGAGCGAGGAGCCTGAACCAGACCAGACCACGGGGACCTCCTAAAACTGCACGATGAACATGCATGGCGCTTCCGGCGACGATGGCAAAGCGTTGACGGGATCGGCGCTGGTACTCCTCAATTGGTAAGAGTCCTCCTCGACAGCGGATCTCGCGGGGCACGTTGGTACTGGTTGAAGACCGTCATTGTCGGCCGCGGATCGCGCTGGGCGCGCTCGCTCGAGTGCATGACCAGCGGATGCTCTGGTGGTGCTCGTGGTGATAGGCGAGAATGGTGGGCAGCGTGGATGAACCAGCAGGACTTCCAGTAGAAGCAGATGCGAGCCGCGACGTTCATTAAGTATCTAGGAAGAGGAAGCAGCTGAGGGAGGGCAGCGGAAGAGGAAGGCGTTGCGCGGACGCCATGGAATAAGAGATGCTGGGATAGGGGAGGCGACATCGGGGGACGAGGGAAACGACGTCGGGGATGGAGGAGATGGCGCCTGGAAGGAAGGGACGGCAGGCGACGGGAAAGCCGTGCACACAAGCTGACGGAGGGGGGTAAAAGGTATACTTCAGCGAACCGTTTTGCTCCGTATTCCTAGGAGAGGCGATCGTCATGGCGATTTCTTCCATCTAGGGTTTGGAGCTTCGTCTGAGATCAATCTGCGGGTGTGATCTCGTTTGGTGCCCCCAATTCCTCGCCGGCTGCTCGCTGATCTCTCCTCATCTTGGTGCGTTCTCGGGGCGACTCTACCCGCCCTTGGGCGCAGCGAGGCGGGTGATTGACGATGGTGAATCCGGCCGGGGCAACTGGTGGTGGAGCTTCTGGGTTGGCGGCCTCTCGGGTGGAGGCGGCTGGTCCATTGCAAGGAACGACGGAGCGGATCTCCCAGGGCGCGACGTCGGAACCTGGTCAGGAGGATCACGTGTCAGAGCTCATGGGACGACTCCGCCTCACGGCGGCTGAGGCGACGGCAGTGATTCTTGATGATGGTGGGGAGGGCGCGCCGGTCTACTCCAAGTGGGCGTTGGTGGGCAAGGTGCTAGCACCCAACACTCTCCACATCAGTACAATCTCCGCAGCTTTAAGGCCGGCATGGGGCAATCCGCGCGGCCTTCTCCTGAACCCTGCTGGCGACAACCTGTTTGTTGCGGAGTTTGGCACGAAAACGGACAAGATGCGTGTCTTGGATGGCCCGCCTTGGGTTGTTGGTAAACATGCAGTCTTGCTCCGTGAATTTGACGTGGATCTGAAGCCGCGAGATATGGTGTTCAATGGCATGAAAATATGGGCTCGGATCCTCAATCTGCCTTTTGGAAATATGCACAAGAAGGACGGTGCTAGAATTGCTAGTTCGCTTGGACTGGCTGGAACTGTCCCGGTAGTGGACTGCGATGCCGCCGGCAAGTGCTGGGGGAGCTACATGAGGGTAAGAGTTGAGGTAGACGTCGACAAACCGCTATTGCGGGGAGTCATGATCTTCTCTCAGAGGCGAAATAGGGCTGAATGGTTTGATGTTCAGTATGAACATCTTCCACACTACTGTTTTTCGTGTGGTATTGTTGGGCACTCGTCTATCGAGTGTAAGACTCCAGGAGAACGTGATGAATCTGGAAGGTTACCTTACTCGGCAGACAGACTTTGTGCATTGGATGAAAGGAAGAAGAAGATGCAAGGGGCCAGGTCTTCATCTGACTCGGTCTCGGCAGATCAGGGGCGCCCCTTCTCCTTTTCTTCAGACAAGTTTGAGCATTCTGCTAATAAGAGTGGTGTTGATGGGAAGAAGAAGGGAGCTGAGCCGGAAGTCTCTTCACCTGTCAAGAAACGGCAACCTCGGCGTACTAATACCAAAGGTAGCAGAGGGAAGGAAAAGGAACATGCCCAGGATGGGGCTGTGCCTGTCGGTCATAAACGGAAAACGCCGCTGGTCTATAGGGCTAAAAGCCCTAGTGAGATTGCGGAGGCCCCATGCAATCCTTTAGCCTTGGTGATCCATCAGGGGGCAACTAAAAACCCTCCCGAGGCGTGCCAGTTGGAGGAAGATCACAGTACAGACTCGAACAAGAAGCTTAAGAAGGGAGAAGATCGATCGGCGGATCAGGCGGGCGCTGCGGAGCAGCCCCGCCACACGCAATGAGTCTTTTGTGCTGGAATTGTCGCGGACTCGGGACGGACGCGACAATAGGCGAGCTTCGCTACCTAGTGAAAGCTCATCGTCCCGCTCTCCTCTTCCTCTCTGAAACTAAGATGAGCGAGGCAAGGGTGAGAGGTTTTATGTGGTCCCTTGGTTATGCGGGCTGCTTTGCTGTAAGTTGTGATGGTCTAAGCGGCGGCTTGGGCCTCTTCTGGTTGTCAACTCTGTCTGTCTCGGTGCAAGGCTATAATAATCGATGTATTGATACCATCATCGAAGTGGAAGAAGGGAAGACGTGGCGTACAACCTTTGTGTACGGGGAACCGAAAAGAGAGCTTCGACAGGAGTTCTGGGATCGTCTCCGTTTGATGAAAACATCGTGGAAGGGACCATGGCTCTGCTGTGGGGATTTCAATGAGGTGCTCAGCCAAGATGAACATGTGGGCCCTCGTGACCGCACTGAGAAGCAAATTGACGCCTTCCGGGATTGTTTACAGGACTGTTGCCTGATGGACATGGGTTTTGAGGGGCCGAAATTCACTTGGTCTAATAGACAAAATGCTGAAACACATGTCAAGGTACGTCTTGATAGGGCAGTGGCAAACAATGAATTCTTTCAACTATTTGAGGGCTGCTTAGTGGAAAATATCATTACAACCTCATCCGATCACTATGCGGTGCTGGTTTCAATGTCCAAGGGTTCTGGAGGCGAGAGGAGGACACCGGTCTCCTCTTCCTTCCGATATGAAGCTGTATGGAGGAAGGCTCCCGAGTACAAGGCCACCGTGGAGGCCTGTTGGGCCGAGAGCACTGCAGGTTCGCCGTCGCTGAGTTCGACGTGGGCGACACTTAACCGTCTTGGCCCAGCTCTGAAGAATTGGGGACGCGCCACCTTTGGTTCTGTTCAGAAACAAATTCGGAAGTTGGAGCAGCAGTTGTTCTATCTGCGTGGACAACCTCTGTCCGTGAGTAGTGTCGAGGAGGAAAGGGCCATTGAACGCAAATTATGTGACCTCTTCGAGTGCGAAGAAATCATGGCACGTCAGCGCTCTCGAGTGGACTGGCTGAGGGAAGGAGATCGCAATACTGCCTTTTTCCACGCTAAGGCGACGGCACAGAAACGAGCTAACAAAATTTCTAAATTGACACGTGATGATGGTTCCCTGTGTGTGTCACAACGTGAGATCAAAGGTATGGTGCAGGAATTTTATGAACTCTTGTTTTCTTCTGATCCGTGTGAGGCAGTGGATGCAGTGCTCGAGGCCATCCCTGTTAAGGTCACATCGGAGATGAATGAGATGTTGTGCAAGTCCTATTCGGACAAGGAGATAGAGGAGGCGCTCTTTCAGATGGGGCCTACCAAGGCCCCTGGCCCTGACGGATTCCCGGCTTTGTTTTACCAAACACACTGGGATTTTTTCAAATCTGAAATCTGCGGCGCTGTGAGGAGCTTTCTGTGTGGAGGGGAGATTCCGGATGGTCTTTGTGACTCAATTATTGTCTTGATCCCCAAGGTTGCTAAACCGAAACAGCTAAAAAACTTTCGGCCCATTAGTTTATGCAACGTGCTCTACAAGATTGCGTCCAAGGTTTTGGCAAATAGATTGAAGGGAATTCTACCGGAGATTATTTCAGAGCAACAGAGTGCTTTTGTCCCCGGAAGATTGATCACCGATAATGCTATGATTGCCTTTGAGTGTCTACATACTATCAGACAACAGAGTGCTAAGCGGCCTTTCTTTGCTTTAAAGATCGACATGATGAAGGCCTATGACAGGGTGGAGTGGAATTATCTCCACGGTTGTCTTTGTAAACTTGGCTTTGATCCAAGTTGGATACAATCGGTGATGCGATGTGTGACTCATGTTCGCTATGCTGTTCGGGTGAATGGTGAACTGACGGAACCGGTTGTACCTTCGCGAGGGATTCGACAGGGTGATCCAATTAGCCCTTACTTATTTCTTCTCTGTACGGAGGGGCTGTCAAATTTACTGCAACAAAAGGAGGACCGAGGTGAGCTCTATGGTATTCGCAATGGTAGACTTGGTCCTCCTATATCACATTTACTGTTTGCAGATGACAGCATATTCTTTGCGAGAAGCGATGATAAGAGTGTGGCCTCCCTTAAGAATACTCTCAAACTATTCTGTGATGGGTCGGGTCAGCGGATTAACCTTGAGAAATCGTCTGTTTTCTTTGGTCCACGCTGTCCTGATCCCGTGAAGAGCAAGGTAATGGAGACTCTCGAGGTTCAGAGTGAAGCGTTGAATGAATTCTATCTTGGCATGCCCACTTCGGTGGCAAGGGCTCCCACTGCAACCTTTGGGTTTCTATTTGATAAGATTTGGAGGTATCTGAATGGTCTCTCAGGTAGACCACTCTCAAGGGCTGGCAATGAGACACTGCTAAAGGCAGTAATTCAGGCTATTCCTACCTTCGTGATGAGTTGCTTTCAATTGCCACTAACCATATGTACCAAGATTAAATCAATTATTGCGAATTGGTGGTGGGGAATTGAAGATGGCAAGAAGAAACTCCATTGGAGATCATGGGATTGGTTATCAACGCCGAAGGGCCTCGGAGGTATGGGCTTCCGTGATCTTTCCCTTTTTAATCAAGCCATGTTGGCTAAACAAGGGTGGAGATTGATGACTGTCCCGGATTCACTATGTGCTCGGGTGCTCAAGGGGAGGTATTACCCGAACACGGATTTCTGGCATGCTTCTAGACCAAGGTCATCGTCGTTTATATGGCGAAGCATCTTGCATGGGCGGGAGCTGCTGTTGCAGGGAGTGCGGTGGGCAGTAGGTAATGGCAAATCTATTAAAATCTTGGGTGATAACTGGGTGCCTCGGACTCCATTGGGATCGCTCAAGACAGTCACCCCTATACCCTCGCAAGCTACCGTAAGTTGTCTGATGGACGAGGAGACAAATTCTTGGAATGAGGAAAATGTATTGGCCTTTTTCGAAGCAGAAGTGGCGAACACCATATTACAAATTCCTATCGTCTCAAACTATGGTGAAGACTTTGTGTGCTGGCCGTTTACACGCCAAGGCACCTACTCGGTACGTTCAGGCTACAATCTGGCACGATCCGCCAAATTTATCAAATGGAGGAGCAGATCGGGGGTTGGTTTGAGCTCGGACTGGACACAGAATGATCAACAATGGAAGAAGCTATGGGGCATCGCAGCGCCGGGGAAGATGAAAATACATCTCTAGCGTTTTGTGCATAACTGTCTTCCTAGTGGTGAACAGTTGATGATAAGAGGTATTCCGGACACAGGTCCCTGCATCTTCTGTGGTCGCCTCGAGACGATAAAGCATGCTATGCTCACATGTCAATTTGCTCGAACCGTATGGAGGCTGGTGAAACAGGGACTGCATCTTCGCCTTGAGCGCAAGTCCTTCGCCACCAATGGTCAGTGGTTGTTTGATTTCATTGATCGATCAAGCAAGATACAAGCCACGGCCCTAGCTGTTGTGTTCTGGCATCTATGGGATGCTAGAAACAGTGTTCGGAATGCACTGGAAAAACCAAGTCCGAGGAGCACTTGTTCAAGGATCATCGCGTTTATTGATCTCATCCGATCACAGGGCTCTGTTCATGGTCCGGTTTCTAGGTGTGAGTCCAGCTCAGTTCAATGGTCTCCACCGTCGCCGGGCACGGTTGTTATCAACACGGATGCGGCACTGTCTGAGGGTACTAGAAGCATGGGGGCGGGTGTTCTAGTACGGGACCACCTCGGCAATTTCGTTGTCGCATGCCGTCAACATCTGCAAGGAAAATTTCAGCCTGAAGAAGCGGAGGCATTGGCAGTGCGCCGTGCAATCTCCCTAGCCCAGGAGAAGGGTTTTTCTGATGTTGTTTTGGTCTCTGATTGCCTGTCGCTGGTACAACGCCTCAATGCCTCGGTTCGCGACAGGTCTGCTGTTGGTTTGATAGTCAGTGGTATCAAGTCCATGACTTCCGCCTTCAATTCGGTATCCTACTTTCATGTGAAGCGTCATCTTAATGAAGCGGCACATATCTTAGCTAAATCATGCTTCAGTTCGATTTCTAGTGATGTTTTTCTTTCTACTCCTGTTTGCCTAAGGGGAACATTTTGTACTGATTTCGTTTGATCAATAAAGTGGTGTGTTATGTCAAAAAAAAAAAAAAGCTGACGGAGGGGGCGCGGCACGATCTGGACGATGCGGCATAGAGAGAATTGCGGGCGGCGGCAGCAATGGAAGGAAGGATCGGAAAGAAGGCAAGATATGTGGCCCGTGTGCGCTGTTCGGGAGGCTAAGAAATTGGAAAGATACGGAGATTAGAAAGAGACGGTTACGAAGATTACGGAGAAAAAGAGAGGCAGACCATGGGAGTTAAACGTACTTTGAACTCCCATTTAATAGTAAAGACTTTTGTTGGTTACCGTTGTTCTCCAAATTTTCTATAGTACTATAATTTTGCCGAGAGGTCTCCGATGAAGTTATTTTTTGGTACAATAACACAAATTATTTTTTCTTTAATCGTTTTCTATTTTTGCTATAATAGCACGAACTGTTTGTTACGGTGTGTCCGGCTAGATCTCGTGTAATATCTCCGGTGAAGTCATTATTTTGTTGCAATAGTTTGTTTTTACTACAATTGTTCTCCGCGTTTGCTGTAGGAGAACAAAGTTTTTGCTATGAGGTCACAAGCGAGTTTTTTTTGCCTTTTATGTGGACGATATTTTTTGGTACATTAATGAAAAATCCTTATTTTAATGAACATTTTTTACTCAAAAGTAGCAAAAGGGGATTAAAACTAAAATTAGACACGTTTCGCGTGGAGGACCCGGAGGATTTTCAGCCGGATCCTTTGGAGGACGCCCGACTCTTTCCATAACTATATGGCGAAGGGCTGAGGCTGGCCAACCAACGTGAGCCGTGAGGGGACGGGAACGCCTGCTGAGCCACCACAACAGATGCTCTTTGTACCGAGGGATTTTATTATTTGTCACACTTTTCTTTTCACTTTTATAATTTGCCACAACATGTGTCACTAACAGGTGGTGGTCAGTGTGGCAAATTATAAAGTATTTGAGAAAAGTGTGGTAAATTATAAATTATTCCGTATACCTGCTCCGTCTTGCCCTTGCAACATCGATTGGAACGGAAGCCGAGAGCTAGTTTTCCATGTTATCGTTATCTTCCTTTGTTCAGACTCAAACGCGCACGCCTTTCTTTCATACCAACTCAAATTAATACTCTCTATGTAGATGTTTTAGCATTTTCTAGAAAAACGTATGTAGATATGTTCTAATGTATAGATTCATGTGTATCTTGTACTAAAACATGTCTATATACATATTGTCTAGTAAACGGTAAAACATTTTACATTTTAATACGGATGGAGTAAAAAAAAAAGACTACCGGTGAACGGATGAGATAACTAACCAATTATACATAATAGAAAAGATTGGTTCTCAAGAAAAAAACATGTATCACTCACAAAAACCTGCATGTGACTTTAAAGGGCCGAGGAACATGGACAGAGCAGCTATATTTGAGCTGAATCTTTAGCTGCAAAAGCCGTCATAAATTATTATCAATTAATTAGATACCAGGCATTTCATTAGACACACAACATGCATTCGAGATGCGAAAATAACTCCTACGCTGCTTCGACAGTATCACGCGCCTTGAAAATAAATATGTCAAAAAAAGACTTACTCATTCTAGAAACAACCCATTTTTTTAATAAGGAGCATATATTAATATCGAGAGTTACCAATTACACCCAGCCTGTGCACCAACTCAATAACCTAACGACGTTACGGATGCACACAGACGAAAAAAGAGAAGAATAAACAAAACAAAACAAAAAAAGTTACGCTACACAGTTCGAAACCTTGCAGCAATAGCACAACCACCACCAAAAAAACACTTGATGTCCAAGTTCTCCAAAAGCAACGCCTCATGGAAGAAAACATTGCACCAACACCGTTATCGCCCGATCGTAGACGTTGGGTTTTCACCCTGAAGATAGTCCATTGCCTCAAAACAATGTCTTCAACAAGACCATTGCCATGCAAAACCAATTAAGGACAGACCTTGGATTTTCACTTTGAAAGGTAGGTCTTTGAACTTCACCTGTGATGTCTCCCCCACTTACATATAGCTGATACACGGCCCAGAACTCCAAGCAAGTTCCTCATCGCCACAGACTCCAATCACCATTATTAGTCCTCCGATCTCGGCTTTGCTGACATTCCCCGCCTCTGACTTCACCATGGAGCTAAAAAGTCTCCTGATGGCAATAGATAGTAGAGTTTTGCGCCTCTCCCTTCTTAACGAGGAACAATGCGCACGACCGAATCCCACCTGATCCAGCAATCTCCAGGCATAACGCCCAAGGGAGTTCGCCGACGGAGCCTTTCGGAACCCGACACTGTAGCTAGATCAAGGGGGACAAATTTCTGGTTGATCTTCGTATTGGTGAAAGAGAAACCCTAGGACCACCGCCATTATTATGAAGCCTCGCAACCCCGACGCGGCGATACCACTAATTTTGATCATCTAAATTGTAAAATTATATGTAAATCTGAGATCATAGTACTCTTAACACAGGCATGATAGATATAATTTTGACAATTAAACTTCGCAATCATGTTGCAACATGAAAACTAACACAAACAAAAGATCCTGAATAATAATGCATTTGAAAGTTATATGTTTGTTTCGAACAATAAGAAAGCATAACAAAGTGATATTTTGCTTGTACTTAAGAGTGGGGCAAAACATAAATGCCAGGACACCTTCAAAGTTCAAGTGATAACTAGAAACAAATAGTCTGAGAAGATGTAATAACATGGCATGAATCAATCAATAATAATGTTTGGGACAAATGCATATTAAACTCAGAATGGAAACTACGCTCTCTTAACTGTGCATAAAGTTAGAAGATGAAGACTCAACATAAAATTAAAAGAAAGACCCTTCGCAGAGGGGAGCAGGGATTAACTCATGTGTTAGAGCTTTTTATTTTATTAAACAGAGGTATTGAAAACCATTCTTTTTAGAGTGGTGTATGCTTATGTCAATGAATGGTAATAGAGTTCTTGATCTTCCATACTAAACAAGTTGAGAGAGGTTCCGAATTATTTATATTAAGCATTTATAGCATGCTCTTTATATAGTATGACACTCCTTCCCACCTTGCTTTCGCAAACCATGGCTAACCGAATCCTTGGGTGCCTGCCAACAATCTCATACCATGGAGCAGTTCCTATTTATTTGTTTAGCCTTTTGATGTTATAATGGTCTAACCAGCTCTTTGCACAATTAATGAAGAACAGATGAAGCATGCAAGTCGGGGTACTTAAATAGTATGGAAGACAACAAACCCAACTACTACTTCATCATGAACTAAAACAGGGGCACAAAACAAGAATAATTTTGAAAGTTTAAAGGTAACACATGAGAAATTTATTTGGAGTTTGCGATTAAATACCACATGTAGGTAGGTATGGTGGACACATTTGGAAAATTTTGGTTTTGGGGAGTTGGATGCACGAGTAGAGCTCATACTCAGTACAGGTGGAGGCTAGCAAGAGACTGGGGGTGACAAATCAAGAGAGCAAATAATGACCATAATCATGCATAGCGACAAAGACATTATTAATCAAAGAATAAAGGGTATTACAAGTCAAAAACTAAATGATCATAGAGGCTATAGGTGACTGGTTTGTAGTCATAAACATGGTGTAAGCATACGCCAAGTCAATCAAATAAATCATTCGAAGGAGAACACCACAAATTTATGCTTCAATGTGATAAAAAACAACTCATGATTCTTTTAATGGCACATTAAGCACTCTTAGCTATTTGAGACAAGTAATGCTAAAAGAACAACTACTAAGCATAGAATTAAAATAACATCTGACATGACATGATAAATTCTAGCCACATTCTAAATAAGCTTATGTTTGCACCTTTATAAGCATGAAATATTTTACTCTTCCCCAACACCAATTAACTTGTTTGAAACAACTCTCATAGATAATATTCATAAAAGACCAAAGATCTAATCATATATAACTAAAGCAAACTAACAAGCTCTGAAAAAAATACAAATGGAAAACAAGGGCCAAACGCAGTACTAACAAAAGGTGAACACTCACAGAACAATAAGAATGAAAACTAGAGTGTTCTAAGCAATGAAAAAGGAGCGTGTCTCTCTCCCACACAAGAATGATAGGTTCCTACTAAGTCTATTGCATCAAGAAAAATAAAAGAAAAGAAAATAAAAACAAACAGACGCTCTAAGTAAAGTGCATATGAGGTGACCGAATAAAAATATAGTTTCACTAGAAGTGACCTGATAAGTTGCTGATGAAGAAGGGGATGCCTTGGGCATCCCCAAGCTTAGACGCTTGAGTCTTCTTAGAATTTACTGTGATGAACCACGGGGGCATCCCCAAGCTTTGTCTTTTCACTCTTCTTGATCAATTATATCACCCTCTTCTCTTGACCCTTGAAAACTTCCTTCACACCAAACTCAAAGTAATTCTCATTAGAGGGTTAGTGCGCAATCAAAAATTCACATGTTTTGCATGGACACAAGAGTTATTAATGATTTTAAACATTAGCTACAACCACTGATGTTTCGTGAAGAAAAGAAATCCACTCGACATAGTAAAAGAGAGAATGGAAGTAAAAAAAGGCAGAATTTGTCAAAACAAGAACAGTCTGTAAGGACGAATTTTTTCGGGGCACTTAAGTTGCTCAAATCGAAAACATAAAGAACGAAAAAGTTTCGGAATTATCTAAGGAATAAGAAAAAAATATTTGCAGGTATTTTGACCTTTCTGTGAATTATGCGATTTTATACGGTGGACAGCAGAAATCTGTTTTCTGCGTAGAAATCCAAAACTAACACCAACTTTCGCTAGAAACTTTACTTGTCACAACTAATGCATGAAAATAAAGATACAAAGGAGTTGCTACAGAACTAAACAACACTATGACTCAAAGAAAACAGATAAAACCAAAGAAAATAATGAAAAAAATGAGTTATCTCCTAAGAAGTGCTTTTCTTTAAAGCCTTTTAGCTAGGCATGATAATTTGAGAAGATGCTCACATAAGGACAAGAGTCAAAAAATAAAGGGGAGCATCAATAAGCATATATAAAACATGTTTATACCTAACACTCTTCATATTCATAGGAGTATTGGAAGAAAACAAATCAATGAAGCACAAAGCTAACATAGGAAGGCAAAACAAACGCAACTTCAAAAAATTTAACATATAGAGAGGAGACTTAATATTACTGAAATATATGAAACCGTGTCTTCCTCTTTCATAATGACCAGTGATTCTTAAAGAAACCATCATATAGAAGCAACACAAGATAAATCTCAAAACTTTCATCATAAAGAGAGGAAATTTAATAACATGAATATTTCCATAACCATATTTTCCTCTCTCAAAATAATTCTCGGTAGCATCATGAATAGTAATAGTGAGTAAAATTATTATCATTACTCTCCACATAAGTAACATCCTTCTCATTAGTAATAGTGCGTAAAATTATCACATCCATCATTGCAATCATCATATAATGGAGGAATAGTATAATCATAATGAACTTTATCCTCAACACTAGATGGACTGAAAATAGCATGTTCATCATTGTAAACATCATATATAGGAGGCATATCATAATCACAAATAAAATTTATCTTCAATAGTAGGTGGAACTAGAATACCACAATCATTATAATTAGCATATATTGGAAGCAAAGTATCATCAAAGAAAATTTCCTCCTCAAAACTTGGGAGACTAAAAATATCATATTCATCAAAACCAGCTCCTCCAAGCTTAGATTTTTCCAGGTATTCAAAGAATTCATACTAATAACATTGCTACTAGCATGCAAATAAAGTTCCATAGGTTTTTAAAATTTCTCTTCAAACATTTCATGTCCTAATTCAAGATAAATATTACAAAGCTCTCTCATATTTTTGTTGTTTTCCATTAACCTAACTAGTAAAAATAATATCAAGGAACAAGTAAAAATAAGCCAAACTAGTGAAAACAAGAAACAAAAACATATAATTATAGAATCTAAAGGAAATAACTTCGAGCACTCACACCCGAGGATGTGAGTACCTTTTACCTTACCTCCCCGGCAACGGCGGCAGAAAAGATTCTGATTTCTACGCACGCTTCTATTCTTGTAGACAGTGTTGGGCCTCCAAGTGCAGAGGTTTGTAGAACAGCAGCAAGTTTCCCTTAAGTGAATCACCCAAGGTTTATCGAACTCAGGGAGGATGAGGTCAAAGATAGCTCTCTCAAGCAACCCTGTGATTATGATACAAGAAGTCTCTTGTGTCCCCAACACACATAATACAATTGTCAGTTGTATAGGTGCCCTAATTCGGCGAAGAGAGAGTGAAATAAAAGTAATATGGATGATTATAAGTGATAATAGCAATCTGAAATAAAAATGGCAGCAAGAAAACATGTAGCAGAACTGGTTGAAAATGGTGTTTCAATAATTGGAAACAAGGCCTAGGGATCATACTTTCACTAGTGAACACTCTCAACAATAATAACATAATTGAATGCATAAATATCTCTCTTCACTACGCTACTCCGAACCAATCTCCGGTCAGATAACAAACACCAATCATTGCGTAGGGTTGCAAAAGGCACTCCTTAGAGTTCGCATTTCCCCATATAAGTAACCCCCACGCTATCACCATGAGACCTAGATGGTTCCAGACAAACACCACAATTTTATAGGGTCATCCAACACAAAATATAAATATCACGCTAAACTACACGGTGCACATACGATCATCATTACACCGTGATCAAAGTGTCTATGGAGATCTCATAACAAAACCACTTGAGTAGCTTAATAGATGAAGAGTAACATCTACTTATTCAACTAGATTATAAAGCTCATGATCACATAAAGATCACACCATGGGAGAGAGAGAGATGAAACACATAGCTACCAGTAGAGCCCTCATCCCTGGGGGAACCACTCTCTACTCATCATAGGAGAAAGAAACGGCGATGAAGATGGCAGTGGAGTCGATGGAGATGGCTCCAGGGGCTGTCGAGACATAGTAGTAGAGTTCATAGACGGGGGTGCCATGAGTCTACGGGTAGAGACGTGGGGGGACGTGGTAGTACGACAAGCAGGAACACCAAATTTACCCAGGTTCGGTACGTCGCAACTAGGCGGCGTTCCTACTCCTATAATCTCACTAAATCAGGGCTGAAGCCTGAAGTATACGAAGTATAATGTGAGTAGGGTTTTGCTAACTTCGGCGAGGATCAACTTCTCGACGAGTTGGCTTCTAGCTAATTGTATATATCTTTCTTCTCTCCCGTTCGACTTTATATAAATAGCCGGGTTGGGGCTTACCGAAAGGAAAACTAGAGGACTATGAAAAGTATCTAACTTGGAAAGAAAGAATCCGCCTTCTACTCCAACCCGCACCACTTGGGCCGTGGTCCGGGTTCTTCTAGAATCCGGCTTCTACGCGTCAGCTTACTGGGCCGCCTAATGGACTGTGATCCATTACCAATCAGGCCACCCTGGTAATTAGGCTCTTTAGGACAATGCCGTATATACGCCTAATCGGTACATATCCGACAGTAGCCCCCAAGAAGGATTGAGACTTCATTCTGCCACCTTTCGTCGATTCGTATTCCTTTCCGAGAAATGTTGGCGCTTTTTCTCGATTCTTATTTTCCCAAATCATTCTTAACGCAAAACTCGGATTTTGGCATAATACGGCTTTTTTCTTCCACGAGCCTTCGTGGAGAAGGAACTTCGTGACGTCAGCGATGAAATCGTGCTGATATCACAGACGTTTGGGTTCAGTGTAAAACCCTAAAACGTATCTCTGACAGATTCTCGCGGGAAACGAGGAGATAGCACTTATCACTCCGCCTCCTCTTTTCCCGGATTTTCAGGGCGTGACACACGTCAAAGATCTAACGGTAAAAATAGCCGTTGTAACGTATCTCAATGCATTTCCGGCTATAAATAGCCCCCCGGGCTCCGGTTTGCCCTTCTGCTCTCTCTTCCTCTTCCAACCCCCAAGCGCCATTGCCTTTGAGCTCGAGCTTGCCAGAGTGAGCAGAGTTCGTGCGTTCGCACCGTCCCCGTAAAACATCATCGGAGGGTCCGGATCTTCATCGTGCCGCCCAAACATGACCACCGGAGAATCTCCGCGCGCCACGGAGGAGAGCTCGTTGCCCTCGACATCGACAGTATCATAAACGAGATGGACCCGCAGCTGGATTCTCCCGACCGCGCCACCGTGAGCGCGCCGGAGGGAAACGCCGGCAACCCAGCCCGCGGGGATCTTCCTCCCGCAGGCGAGAACGTGCCATCGTCATCTGCCGCGCCCTCTCCACCTCTCACCACCGAGCCAACGGAAGAACTCACTCACGGTGGTGAAGGGCTCGCCGCCGCGGGCGCCGCCGGAGCGGAAGAAGACACGGAGAGAATCTCCGGGAACTGGAGCCACTGCAATGTGGTTCCGTCCCTCCTTCCGACAATGGAGAAGGAAGGGCTCATCCTGAAGGGCAAATGGCGGCACGAGGAGGACGACTCCGAGCCCTCGCCGAAAGCCGGAGAAAGGGTTCTCCTCACCTCTCATATTAGTAGAGGTATGGGATTTCCGCCTTCTTCCTTCTTCCTCCAAGTCTTGAACCATTATGACATCCAACCCCACAACCTTCCTCCCAATTCCACACTTTATCTAGCCGGGTTCCAGGCCCTCTTTGAAGGGTATCTAGGAATAGAATTTAGGTTAGATTTTTGGCAGTATTCCTTCGGGGTGAAGCGCAACCCCTCTGAGGGCACTCTCCCCACCTGCGGGACCATCTCCTTCACCCTCCATAGGTTTAGGGAGGATTGGTTTCCGAAAATAAAAACCTCGGAATCCGTCAAGTTTTGGACGGGTTCCTTCTTCTATCACCAAGATATCCCGTTTCCTGGAAGGAAACGAGAATTACACCTTTTGTCAACTCCCCTGCCACCCCCAAGATAATTGGGCAGTGGACGCAGTTCAAACCCTGCCGTCGGATATGCTAAGGATCAAACGGCGCATCGCCAAGCTCGTTTCCGTGTCTCCTCCGCTTATTTGCATGGACACAGTCCTATTCTGGCTTCAAAGGCGGATTCAGCCTCTGGTGCACCGCGTTCCCCTGCTCATGTGCGAGTACACGGGATCCGGAAACGCAATGCGGGTAACGAACAAATCTTTGACGGCAAAAGATTTGAGGAAACACGTTAACCAGTTGGTCGCAACACGTGACCAATATGAGGAAAGCCGGCCGATGTACACAGCGACAAACTCGACTCCAAAGGTATGGTTCTCCATTTTGGGCTTTGGTTCTACGTATCTTCTTTCTCGGATATTTGTTTTAACTCAGACTTTGTCTTTTTTAACAGATTTTCGATCTTCCTGAGGTGGATCTTGCGACCGATGCCGAACTGGACACAATGCGTGCTAACTTTGCAGGCGGACGGAAACGCAAGAAGCCTTCCACTACTCAAGAAATAATCGATCTTGACGGAGTTCCTGTAGCTACTTCCAGGTAAATCATCCGGGTTTCTTTTTTCTCCGTTTTCTTTTTACAGGAATTTCTTTTCTTTTGTCGGAATTCTAAATTCTCGGATTTTCTCTTTCTAGCTTGGATCCAACAACATTGAAGCCAAAAGGATGGAAGAAAATTAAGTCTGTTGCCCGGAGAGGGACACATCCTTCTCCTGATGCTGCTCCCGACACTCCGGTCGCAGCTGCGGAGGAAAACATGGCTGCTAGGAAGGAGGAACCCCTGCAGACCAGGCAGCCCATTGTGCCGGAAACGGACGCGGGGGAAAGTTGGGGGGTCCGTCCAGTGATCCACAGGAGGAGCCAATCCCCAACTATGACCTGAAATTCAAGGTAAAAGAATAACACTTTGACAAACATGGACGTATTCATCCATGGGCGACAAAGTATTTTGCCCCAGCTCCTTTAATCCGTCCTTGGCCGCAAGGCGGACTTATTGTTAGGAATAACTTTGTGTTTTCGCCTCGGCAGATTATACAAGATTGCCTTTGCCACGTTGGAATTCTTTTTGCCGAGTATGCAAAAGAATTCAACGAGAACTTGTCGAGTCTTCAACGGATGAGCCAGGTAATATCTCTAGCCCCCAAGCATTTTGTCGAAATCATACTTATTTGACTTAATACTTTTATCATTACCTTGCTTGATTTTTGACTTAAGCGCTTTGCTTCTTTTCCGTGTTTTAGCAAACTGCTGAAAACATTAACAAGGCAATTTTCAGCAAGCTTACCATCAAGAATAAGGAGGTGAAAACCCTTCTTAATATTCTTGAGGATAAGGAGTCGGAGCTGGCCTCCGTTCAGCAAAAGCTGGCTGAATCAGCAGGTAAGTTTTTTCACTGCTTTTGTTTGGAAAGTTTCCTAAGTATTTTTCCGAGTTTCTAACTCTTCATTTTACTTGCTTTTCAGCTTCTTTGGCGAAAGCCAAATAAATTGCTGAAGATTCCGGCAATGCCGAGAACCTCCACAAGGAAAACATGGAACTTCAAAAGATCAATGTGAAGCTCCAGAAGGACCTGGAGGCCAGCCAACTGGTTGTAGGCATTGCCGAGTCCAAGGCCTCCAACCAGGACGAGAAGGACAAAGCCACCATCAGGGACCTGGAGAATGCCCTGAACCAGTGCCTGGAGGAAGGCACGGAGATGGATCGGATTCTCGGTAAGTTTTTTAACTTTTACCGGATTTTTCCTTTTTCCCTTCTTCTGTTTTTCCTAACTTTGTTTTGTTGATTGAAACAGAATGTAGCCCCCAACTAACCCGGATCGAAAGAATCCGGGCTTTCGAGAAGATCTTCACCGCGCTTAAAGCTGCGGGGATGTTACTTATTAATAATTACATTCCCGACAAAGCAGGAGAGTTCTCGGAAGTCAATAAGCTCCCGGAGGCGATCGTCGAGATGGCGAACCGCAAGGAGTCTTGGTTCCACTCCGCGGCTCGCGCTGGTGCGCGCATGGCCCTTGGGCTCGTGCGTATGCATTATACCACCATCAAGTCTTGGCGCATGGCATCCGGTATCCCTCAGGGATACACGGACGCTCAACGGGCCAGCATCTTTGATGCTATCAAAGGCCACGCCACCAAGAATGCCAACATGGTGAACATCTCAACCTTCTACCCCGAGGAGGAGATTCCGACAACTCCAGAGGAATCCAGCAGCGAGGACTAAGACTCGGATCCCGAAGAAGCTGCTTAAGTCCTGGGTAGAAGGCAGGCAAAATTAGAAGCATTACCATTCTCACAGTGTAATATTCATTGTAATGCTATCTATCATTTATATAAACAAGTACTCCCCTTTGCGGTTTAATTTATAAGTCTGTGCAAGTTTTCCGGGTTTTAATTCCTTTATCTTCTAAGTTCTCTGGTTTATATGTCTTAACTGTCCTTAGTGTTTGAAATGGCTCAATAGTACATCAAGTGACTGGGTATAACCGATCAGCCAGAACGCGGAAACATGGATTGTACTAAGCCATTTTTACTTACTAATTTCGGTGACCCAACACATAAACAATCAGTTAATACTTAGAGAAAAGTAAGGAATGTTGAAATTGTATGAAACTCAGGCACGCAGGCACAATCTAGGTTTCCTTAAGCCTCCTTAGGCTGAAAAGCATTCAGTTTTATAACTCCGAGCACGCAGGCA
>JAPCYS010003894.1:0-20907 GCA_028641055.1 Alopecurus myosuroides | reverse complement strand
CATCCGGTACCCCGGTGGAATGACCATGCACTGGCGCGTCATCAAGGGCCACGCGCCCGTGCGTCTCCGAGGCATGGAGTCACTGCGTTTCCTTGGACTCTCTGTTCTGGAGCATCGTGGACGACGAGGAACACCTGCTAGATCTCACAACCCATGGCTACGGGTTCAGGTTACACCGGTTGCCGAAATTGGCCTGAAGGTCGATCTTGCGAGTCGCTCATCACGGTATGCGTGTGTATTCTCCTTGGATTTTGGATCGGACTGTGTTAGGGCACCTCCCGACGTTGAAGGCACACAAGAGCACCAGGAAGCCAGTGTTGTCAGTGTCACATCAGGTGGTGAAGCAGAGAGCAGAGCTACGAGGTTCAGCTCGAACCGTCCGGCCCAATGTGCGGGTGCAAGGCCCAGAGTGGAAGGCCCGTTAGCTAGCCTATATGGTATACGTAGACGGTATCCCCGGTTGGATCAGAAAGATAGACTCTGAACCTTGTCCCCTTCGTCTCTCTTCCCCGTCCTTGCTTCCTCCCGTAATTCGAATTCCCAAATCCGTGTCGAACTCAATTCCATCTTAAATCCTAGTGTATCTCACACCTCGTGTCAGAGCCACCACCACCACCACCACCACCAACGCACCAAGGACCAGACGATCTGGGGTCCATTATCGAGACGCGAAGTCAAAAGCTGGCTCGGGAAGAACTCGAAGCAGCCATGGCGGACGGGTCGAGTGAAGTGATCAAGCAGATCTAGAACTTGTTCAAGGCGGTGGAACAGCAGGGGAAATGCACGGAGGAGATCGGGAAGACGATGGAAGGCCTCGCCAGCAACTTCCACGCATGGCGGCCGAGACTGGAGACCCGCGTTGACGCTCTCCAACAGGCAGTTCTCAATCTACAACAACAAGCCACACACATGGAGGGTGAGGTGGCTACCACGCCGACTGCAACGGATCTGGCAGCGCCTCCCGGTGCTGACGCCTCGTCGTCAAGGAATGCAACGATGCTCGAGCTCCTGGCGTGAGGGACCGATCCGGTGGCAGTGGTGATTGAGGATCCGGCAGCGACTCATCACGCTGACACCCAGAAGGCGGTGACCACGTCGATCCTCGGACGTCCATTGCTTGGGACCGATCTCGGGCTAGGCCACATCGGCGTAACATCTCACCGGAGCATGGCGATGGGGAACATAGCTTCCCTGTCGCTAAGCCTGGTCACGGGTACGCTCAATTTCCAAACACCCCTCTCTCAATGTTCATCTCTATGCGGTTGTGGCTCAAGTGTTCGCACAAATGGGTCAGAGTAACCCGTCGAAGCAGTTCCCACTGTTCGACGGTGAGAACCCTCGGATGTGGTAGACACTTGTCGAACAATATTTTACCATGTTCTCTATCCATGAATCATACTGGGTTCCAATGGCCACGTTGAATTTCAACGGTTCACCTAAAATTTGGCTACATTCTGTCAAAAAAAATTGGTAGTCTCGGGTCTCGTTTTGTGCTCTGTTATGTACCCGGTTTGGTAGGGATCGCCATCAGATGCTAATTCGACAATTTTTCTCACTTAGGCAGCACATGACAGTCACAGATTATATAGAACGATTTGAAAATTTGATAAATAATTTGATTGCTTACTCTGACACTATGCATCCCTTGTACTTCCTGACGAGATTCGTCGAGGGGCTGAAGGGCGATATCAGAGTTGTGGTCATGGTGCAAGGCCTCCAGAATTGGACACGGCGTGTGCCTTGGCGTCATTACAGGAAGAGGTCGCGGAGAACATCAGGCTCGTGCATCACAGATACTCGGAAGGTGTCACCAAATCTAGACCTCTGCCATTACCAGCACCTCCATCAAGAGCTCCAATGGGTACTCATCCATCGATGGCAAGTGACAAGAGAGGGCAGGAGTCTGTCGGGCCCAATTCTGCAGTGAATTCCAAACTGTCGACCCTGAAGGCTTATCTCAGGGCTCGCGTCTTGTGTTTTACCTGTGGAGAGAAGTGGGGCTCTAAACACACTTGTCCATCAACTATACAGCTACATATAGTTGAAGAATTGTTGGATATTATTTGGTCAAAAGCATTGGGTCTAGATGATGAACAGTCGCCAGCCAACACAGATGAAACCCTCTGTCTGATATCACTACAAGCATTGTCTGAAAAATTGCCTGAAGATGCTGGAAGCCCGACTGTACTGCAGCTGCAGGGAATGCTGCAAGGCCAACCAGTGCTGCTTCTAGTCGATTCTGGTAGCACGACACCATTTATCAACAAGAAGCTTTGTTCTTCTCTGTCGGGCATTACACCCTTGACTACACCAGTGAGCGCGAGGGTGGAAGATAATCGAGAGTTAGCTTGCAATGAAGAGATAGTGGGATGTAATTGGACGACACATAATCATGAATTCTCTACTAATTTCAAGGTTCTGCAACTGGTGCTTTTGACGCCATTCTAGGGCGGGATTGGCTTTACAGTCACAGTCCTATGAACATTGATTGGGCCACCAAAAGATTGAAGGTCACTGATAATGGGCAGAGTATCTTCCTCCAAGGGTTAGGCCCTAAGGATATCATTTGCCACACAATTTCACTGGAACAACTGTGAGGTATGCAGAAACAGGGTGACATCAAGCAAGTTTTTGTCATCAGAAGAGCTGGGGAGGAATCAGGCGCAGAAAAGGAACTGCCTGTGGAAATTCAGTCAGTACTACATCGGTTCAAGGAAGTATTCGCAAAGCCTACCGGTTTGCCACCTAATAGAACTTGTGACCATTAAATACCACTAATAGATGGATCTCAACCAGTCCACATTCGGCCTTACAGACACACCCCAGCAGTGAAGGACGAAATCGAGAGACAAGTAGCTGAATTACTTTCCAGTGGGATAATTCAAAGAAGTACGGCTGCTTTTGCATCACCTTCTATATTGGTACAGAAGAAGGACCTGACATGGAGGCTGTGTATTGACTATCGTCGTTTGAATTCACTCACGGTTCCTAAGAAGTTCCCAGTTCCGGTGATTGATGAATTGATCGATGAGTTAACAGGAGCTAAGGTCTTTTCCAAGCTAGACTTGCGTGCAGGGTATCACCAGATACGTTTGGCTCCGGGAGAAGAGCACAAGACTGATTTCTACACCCACGGGTACACTTTGAGTATAGGGTCATGTCATTTGGGTTATCTGGTGCACCAGCTACGTTCCATAGTGCGATGAATGCCACTATGCATTTAGTTCTACGCAATTTTGCTCTCGTGTTCCTCGACGATATATTGGTATATAGCCCAACAATGGCAGAACACGTGAGGCACCTCTCCATTGTCCTATCATTGTTGCAAAAGGACAAGTGGCTAATCAAGATAAAAAAAAGTGTTCATTTGCACAATCAAGATTAGTTTACTTGGGCCATGTCATCAGTGGCAAGGGAGTTGCTACAGATCCGTACAAAATCGTGGAGATTCAGAACTGGAAACAACCAACCAATGTAAGAAAATTACGAGGGTTATTGGGGCTAGGTGGATACTACCGCAAATTCGTGCGGCATTTTGGGATGATTGCCAAGCCTTTGACACAACTATTGAAGAAAAATGTTTGCTACAGCTGGAATTCTATGACTGAAAAGGCGTTTCAAGTACTAAAGCAAGCTCTAGTTACTGCCCCAGTGCTGGTCATACCTAATTTCAACAAAACATTTATGGTAGAAATAGATGCAAGTGACAAAGGAGTGGGGGGCATATTGCAGCAAGAGGACCATCCAATTGCTTTTCTAAGCAAACCCTTAGGGCCAAGAACATCAGGGTTATCGGCTTATGAAAAGGAGTACTTAGCAGTCTTAATGGTCGTGGATCACCGGCGCCCCTACTTGCAGCATGATGAGTTTATTATCAAAACGGATCAAAAGAGCTTAGTGCATTTGGAAGAGCAACGAATCAATACACAGTGGCAAAGGAAGGCATTCAGTAAGTTTCTAGGGCTGCGTTATAGGATCGTCTACAGGAAGGGCAGGAAAAATGCAGCGGCTGACGCACTCTCGAGGAAAAATCATGAACCAGTGCTCATTATCGCAGCATTGTCAACAGTGCAACCCATGTGGCTATAGGAAGTAGTTACAGGTTACTAGTAGGACCCACAAGCCAAAAAATTGTTGCAAGCATTGGTTGTTGATAGCTCGTCACAACGCCAGTTTTCATTGGATCAAGGTTTGATTAAGCACAAAGGACGCATCTGGTTGGGCTCCAACAAGGCATTGCATGCAAAAAAATCTTCACTGGATTCCACAGCAGCACGCTGGGTGGTCATTCAGGAGTTCCGGTGACGTACAAGAGAATCAAAAATCTGGTTTCCTGGCCAGGTATGAAAAAGCAGGTAAATAATGGGTTCAGAACTGTCAGGTGTGCCAACAAGTGATACGTCTCAAATGTATCCATAATTTCTGATGTTCCATGTTGTTTTCATGCCATATGCTACATGTTTCTTATACACTTTATGTCATTTTTATGGATTTTCTGGAACTAACCTATTGACAAAATGCCACAGAGCCAGATCCTATTTTCTGATGTTTTTTATTTCAGAAAAGTTGTTTTGGAAATATTCTCGGAATTGGACGAAAAAAAAGCCCAGTATTAGAAATTTGTCACGTACACGGAGTCCGGAGGAGACCCAGAGGGGGGCCTTAGGGGCCCCTATCCCCCCTGGTTGTGCCTGGGGGTGGGGTGGGCCCCCCCGGCCACCCACCGGCGTTGCCCTTTCGCCTATTTATACTTCTCCATGGGTTAACCCTAAAGACCCGAGCCTTTTCCACCAAAAGGATTTGTAGCCACCGTCATCGTCAAACCTAGTTCAGGAGGGTTCTAGAGCTCTCCCCGGCACCCTGTCGGGAGGGGGAATCATCACTGGAGGGTTCTTCATCACCATGCCTGCCTCCGGAGTGATGCGTGAGTAGTTCATCCCTGTGCGGAGTGATCTGTAGCTCTTGTACTTGCCTTTGTATCTCCTTTGTTTCTTGTGGATTGGTTCTATAAGGTGCTCGGTTTGGAAGAGATGCTCTAGGAATTAAATCAATTTGATGCTCAATCCCTCTCAATGGTGGCAATCCCGAGGGAATATCTCCTGGAAAAACATCCTCAAAATCCTGCAAAACATGAGAAACACCAAGAGGAATAGGGGTCATGTCATTAGAAACCAAAATCTCTCCCTTGTCAATAAGCACAATAGGGACTAATGTAGGATCTTCCCTAAATTCCCTCAAATCCTCTTTGGTGGCTAACATGCATAATAGGTTCTCTCTCTTTTTACCACTCGAATTGGTTTTACTATCACTCCCCAAGGCTTGTGAATTTTTTGATCCCTCATCCCTCTCTCTTTCTTTTTCCACTTTCATATCAATTTTGGATTGGGACTCATTTACAATTTGTTGTGGAGTCATAGGCCTCAAAATAATAGTCTTCCCATAGTGATGTAGCTCATAAGTATTAGCTCTTCCTTCATGCTTCACACTTCTATCAAATTGCCATGGTCTCCCCAATAATAAGTGGCAAACTGTCATAGGAACCACATCAAACTAAATAGTATCCTTGTAAGGTCCTATTTGAAACTCCACTCTCACCATATGAGATACCTTCATTTGTCCCGTGCTACTCAACCATTGTATATGATAAGGAGAAGGATGTGGCAAATATTTCAAATTGAGCTTTGCACATAGATCTTTGCTAGCCAAATTCCTGCAACTCCCTCCATCAATAATGACTTTGCAAGCCATATTAGGACCAATAATAGCCTTTGTTTGAAACAAATTGCACCTTTGATTTTCAGGACTAGGCACAGGGATGAACTACTCACGCATCACTCCGGTTGAGACTCCAAGTGCAGAGTGTGTAGCTAGTGGCAAGCCTTCTTCCCCACGAGGGTGACTCGAGGGTTTATATCGAACACTTGGGGAGCCAGTATTTCAGCAGTTGTCTTCCAAGCTTCCTCCAGGATCCTGCAAACAAGTAGAGAATTTTGTGCCCTCAACCCAAGTGGTTGTCAAGCACAAGGTGTGAGACTTCTAAATTACAATGCAAAACTGAAAGTAAATGTGCAATAATTAAATCTACTACTAAATGCAAATGAGAAAATAAATATGCAATGGATTGTTTTTGTATTTTGTGATGCAAGTGGTGATGGAGATAATGTAAATTCGAATTGGAGATGCAAGTAAAGTAAAGTGCAAGTAAAGTAAATTGCAGCAAAGTAACTAGAGTGTTTTCTTATAATTAAAATAGGACCGGGGTTCATGGTTTCACACTTGCATTCTCTCAAATAAAGTAGTAGATGGTGGACATAAAGAATTACATGTGAGATTACAATAACATGTTTAACATTGAGTACTTTCATATGGGCATCACGTCCTAGCATAGAGATCTCTACGGTCATATTGATCCCTCTTATACTCCACCAAGATGCGAAATAAATCACAACACCTCGATAATTAAGGAAAAACCAGAGTATAGCTTTAAGCAATGTGACATGAAGTTGAAGTAAGAAATTGCTAGATCTAGTCATGGAGATTTATTAGTGTCACTTCAAATCCCCGGTAACAAGGTACTCCTTTTTATCCCTAGTGAGGTAACTAAGAAAGGTTTAACAAAACGTAAGTGGATCGCTGAACTTCTGTCACTTTCACAGCACTAGCCACCCCCCGTTACTCCAACTAATGCACCCATCACCCTACACACGCTCTCAAGAACTAGATTGATCAAAGCTAGCAAATAAGAACGGGGTACATAAGATACATCTACTCAAATAACTCAAGAGAAACAATTGCAATCTCAGATTCAATAACTCATAGAAAAGATCCACCACATAGGAATTACAACGGTGGCCGTAATCATGTGAGGCAGCTCATATGGATCTAATTAGTGAAGCACATAGAGAGAGAGATACAAGTGCTACTTCCACAAACCCATAGCCCTGGGGTGGACTAGTCCCTCTTCATGGAGATGTCGACGGAGATGACATTGGAGGGGTAGGAGATCACACCGGCGGCTCCCCGCCGGAGTTTTCCCCCTCCAATCTGGAACTTCTGGTCTCTGTTTTGGTGTTTCGGTGTTCCGGCGGCGCTCTTCTCCGTAAGGGTACGGGGGACCCTTTTTATAGTCGGTTTTAGGTCAAGACGGAGTCGGTAAGTCGAAGATGGAAGGAATTGGGGCCACAGGGGCCAAAAGGGGGCCTCTCACGCTGCCAAGGAATCTGGCCGCGTGGAGGGTCCTCTTTTGGGCCTCCTTGCCCAATTCTCGTGGATCCTTCGCCCGCAAGTCTTCTCCTTCCAAGAAAATGACCCCCGCAGATTTTCAGGTGATTTCTCGGAAGTTTGCCCCCTGAAACGTCAAAAATATAGAAAACGGGTTTTCTGACAGGCAGGGTTAATTCCATAAAAGTTGGGGGATTTTGTAATTTAACCCCAAAATACTATAAAACATTGAATTGTACCCTTATATGATGCAATATGTAATAGAAAACCATGTGAAAATATGCAAAATTCATCTATGCATTTTACATGCATCAACATCCCCAAGCTTAACCCATGCTCGTCCTCGAGTATGAAGGTGATAAAACTAAGATGGGTTTTGCATATTGAAACAATCATGAGATATCAAGGAGGATTATTCATGCTACATATAATCAAATGATTAATACTAGAAATGAGTAGCAATATACAATTCATGTTGTAAGAAATATCAAATATGCAAGCAAAGATGCTTCATGAAAGTTCACAAAGTGTATAATGAAATAAAAGCACTATGGACCAAATGCATACACATAATGAAAAATAAAATCCTATATTGGTCAAAGAATAGCATAATGGAGAATAGAAAATATGGTGGACACTTTGGAGAAAATTGAGTAGAGGTAAAACATGATCAAGTCTTATTTAGCCTCTAAATTATTCAACCAAAATTACTAATTGAAATGTGGTATCCATTGATCTAGGACTCTCATTGCCCCTTTATCACTAGCATCTTAAAATTGTGAGTATTGAAGTAATGAGAATGACAAGGTGGTTGAAAGTCTCATGCCCCGTGAGTGTGAAAACCTACTCCATGATTACTCAATTTAAGATTCCTAATAAGCTATGTACAATCATAATAAGTATTAATGACATCATAGAGAACCGCAAAGAGGTACCTCTTGCCCCATGACATGGAAACAAGCTCATGTTACAATGACAATATGAACAAACGGAGTAGACTCATCATCCTTTTTTATTTTCATTCACTATTATGCATAGCTTCTTATTTTATTATAGGATGTGTTGTAGAGTCACTCAAGCTGTAAGTAAATTTCCACCATGATAAAGAATGGCTTGGGTTAGCGGCCCAATGCGTTTCTCTAGTCATATAGATACTTACTCATCAAAACTTACTATTCCTCTATTTCATTTCGGCATGGCAGGAGTCCAAAAACAAAAGTACATGATATCAACCAAATGTAAATTTTTTGTGCAATGTTGAAAGCTTTCCGTGATACACGTTTATAGCTAGCTCCCAACCACACACTTGTCAAACGCAAAACTTGTGGCTCCCATTATTGGGTCATGTTTATTACATGCATAAAAAGTAAAGTGTGCCTTCAAAAGTTCGTGAGAGTCCTATCCCAAGTTCAACCCATGACAATTAATAAAGTGAATATCTTAATTTAGAACATAAATAACACAATAACATGGTGAATATACTCGGAATAGCAATGAAGCTAATGGGAAGATATGGTGGACTCACTGGAAATACTTGGCTAAGGAGTGTTGGAAACAAGTTTTTACTTGTTGGAATTTTCAAATTTTTGGGCTAGCAAGAGGGAGATAGTTGACCAGCTACTATGCATGCATATGTCCATAGAACTACTCATTTCATGACAAACTAAATAAACCAGCAATTAACATCAAGGACATGAATAAGAGATAGCTCAAGACAACATTATTGCAAATTTCTACACATAAAAAGCCTATAAATCATGCAAACATATGTAGCTCTTCAAATCAACCATGACATCCCTATTCCAAGTCATAATACTAGCATCCAATACATTCCAACCCCAAACTCCAGTAGCTCAATCTCATATAAAATGATGGTGGTGGCCTTATCAAAACAAAAATAAAAATAAAAACTAGACGCTTCAAGTCTCTACGATAAATGCTTTGCTTAGAAAGGACAAACAAATCACATGCTTGCTGTGAAAAATTCCAAATCAAATGCTCCAGTAGATGGACAATAAGGTTAATTATGTTGTATGTTCACTCTCTTGCTTGAAATAATCATGGAAATTCGATTCCCAAGCCCAAAAAGTGCATAAAACAGAAGAAGGCAGAATCTGTCCAAAAAAGCAGCAGCAGCAAAACGAACGTTTTTAACTAAGCTAGACTCGTCAAAAAATTAAGCCGATTTTTGTGCTTACAGAGGACAAAAAGTTGCAGAACATACTTAAAAATTAGCTCAATCCGACATACCAATAGAAAACGTAAAATCATACGGTGATCAGACTCGTGCTGAAACAGAAATTTCATGCACTAGGATAGCAACTTATAAGTCCAAATGGGTTTGACTTGAATATTTATTGAAAACTCCAGAATTAAAACAAAAAAACTAATCTCTTGAGACAGCAAGAGGACACTAGGAAAATCCAAACAAAAACAACCGGGTTGCCTCCCGTAAAGCGTTTTCTTTATAGCCATATAGCTAGGCTTTACTTACTTGATAATCAAGAGGGATAAAGCTCATGAGGGAGCTTGTTCTTCAGCGTGCCTCTCTTCCTTGGGAAGTGCTCCATGATTTTCTTGTGAGGGAACTGAAACCTTACATTCCCTTCCTTGGAGTCTATGATTGCACCTGTAGTACGAAGAAAAGGTCTACCCTAAATAATAGGACTATGGGATTTATCCCCCATATCCATAATAATGAAATCAACGGGTACAAAAGTCATGTGCAATTCAATCATAACATCTTTTACTTGTCCTATAGCATGTTTAGTAGAGTTATCAGCAAGGACAAATTCACTTGAGCACTTTTCTAAATTTTCTAGTTCTAGCAATTCATATAATTCTTTAGAGAGTACCGATACACTAGAACCTAGATCTAACATAGCATGGTGAATTTCTTTTCCAATTGAAACTAGCACCTTGGGGATCCATACATCCCCAAGCTTAGGAGGTATCATGGCCTCATTCTTGTACCTATCAATTTTTTCTTGCAAGACATGATTAGCAATATAAGATCCAAAGCCAGGTTGATTAACATTTATAGTGGGATCACTAGCAATTTTTTGTAGAGTAGCAATAACTTCTTGCAAGCTACTTTTTTCTAAATCAAGAAATGGATCTTTAATTTCAGTAAGCATAATAATTTCCTCTACTTTACTCTCTAATTTAGCTAGCATCCTTGATTCATGAGGACTAATTTCATCTTTGCTAGCAAGATAAGACATATATGGAAGTAAATATTCAGGGTACTTCACTATTTCATTCAAAGTTTCTTCTAAGCTAGTAGGGACATGCTCACTTGTATTCTCAGCAATATGATCAATATTTCAATAATAGGAGCATCAATAGTAATAGATTCATTCCTACACTAGGTTGTGCTTGTGGCTTTCCTGCTGACATGCTTAATAGAGTTGCTTGATTATCAGCTAATTTTGACAATGCTTTATCTAAATTCGAAGATTGAAGTTGCAATCCTTTAATATCACTACTAATGGATGCAATAGACTTATTTAACTCATGTATCATAGCATTGTGACTAGCAACTTGTTCCATAAGCAATTTATTAGATTCAGAAATTTCACTAGAAGGCTTCCACTTATTTTCATTAGCATTAGGATATGGAACAAAAGGTTTATTTGGCACATAAGGAGGTTTACTGTATGAATTTTAAGCATTACCAAAACCATTGCTACCATAATTCCTAACAAAATTAACATCCACACTTTCAGAATTACTACCAACTAGCTCCTGCAAAGGCACATTCTCCATATTTTGTTTATTAATAAAAGCAAGAATAGTGTCCATTTTAGAAGACAAATCATTGGTTCTTCAATTGAGTTTATTTTCTTAGTGGGATTGGGTGCTCTTTCAGTATTCCATTGACTATAATTTTGCAATATGCTTTCTAATATGCTCTTAGCCTCACCTACAGTTTTACTCATAAAGGCACCTCCAGCAGCAGAATCAAGTATATTTCTAGACATGTAGTTTAGACCATTATAAAAAGAGTGTAGTATGGTCCATTCATTTACTCCATGTGATGGGCATGTTCTAATCATTAATTTAATTCTATCCCATGCCAGGGCTACATGTTCATTATCATTTTGCCTAAATGAGAGGATATTATTCCTATTTTGCAAATTTTAAACGGGAGGATAATATTTCTTAATGAAAGCTTCTTTTAAATCATCCCAAGACTTTATACTAGCTGTAGGTAGTGAAAGTAACCATTCTTTAGCCTTTCCTCTAAGTGAAAAAGGAAATAATTTCAGTTTTAAAACACTACTTTCCACATTTTTAAATTTTTGCATATCACATATTTCCTTGAAATCATGAAGATGCATAGAGGCATCCTCCATAGCACTACCACCAAATTGCTCTCTAGTAATTAAATTCAATAAACTAGGACTTACTTCATAGATTTTAGCTTGTATTTCAGGTGTAGTAATTGGCCTAACAATGAATTGGTCATTGGATGTATTTGTGTAGTCACTTAATTTAGTTCCATCACCCATTTTAACAGTTTTTATGTAGTTTTTAATTTTTTTATGCAAAACTGAAAAGTAAAGTAACTAGGCAAATTCGAAATACTAAAATAAACTAGATAACTAAATGCAAAACTAAAATAAAATATGCAAGACAAAACAAAAACAAGAACAAAAACAAAACAAAAACAAAAACAAGACAAGAAACAAAACAATCTACTTGAAAGAAGGTGGAGATAGAAAGGACGGTACTCACGTAGGTGCAACCTTCCCAAACTTAGGTGTTTGCACACCTTGTTGGTGATGAAGACTTCTTGTGAGCTCCCTTGGACAACTCCTTCACCTATGGCTCCCCGGCAACGGCGCCAGAAAACGCTTGATGGCTAGGTTGAGACTCCAAGTGCAGAGTGTGTAGCTAGTGGCAAGCCTTCTTCCCTACGAGGGTGACTCGAGGGTTTATATCGAACTCTTGGGGAGCCAGTATTTCAGCAGTTGTCTTCCAAGCTTCCTCCAGGATCCTGCAAACAAGTAGAGAATTTTGTGCCCTCAACCTCACCAAGTGGTTGTCAAGCACAAGGTGTGAGACTTCTAAATTGCAATGAAAACTGAAATTAAATGTGCAATAATTAAATCTACTACTAAAATGCAAATGAGAAAATAAATATGCAATGGATTGTTTTTGTATTTTTGTGATGCAAGTGGTGATGGAGATAATGTAAATTCGAATTGGAGATGCAAGTAAAGTAAAGTGCAAGTAAAGTAAATTGCAGCAAAGTAACTAGAGTGTTTTCTTATAATTAAAATAGGACCGAGGTTCATGGTTTCACACTTGCATTCTCTCAAATAAAGTAGTAGACGGTGGACATAAAGAATTACATGTGAGATTACAATAACATGTTTAACATTGAGTACTTTCATATGGGCATCACGTCCTAGCATAGACATCTCTACGGTCATATTGATCCTCTTATACTCCACCAAGATGCGAAATAAATCATAACACCTCGATAATTAAGGAAAAACCAGAGTATAGCTTTAAGCAATGTGACATGAAGTTGAAGTAAGAACTTGCTAGATCTAGTCATGGAGATTGATTAGTGTCACTTCAAATCCCGGTAACAAGGTACTCCTTTTTATCCCTAGTGAGGTAACTAAGAAAGGTTTAACAAAACCTAAGTGGATCGCTGAACTTCTGTCACTTTCATAGCACTAGCCACCCCCCGTTACTCCAACTAATGCACCCATCACCCCACACACGCTCTCAAGAACTAGATTGATCAAAGCTAGCAAATAAGAACGGGGTACATAAGATACATCTACTCAAATAACTCAAGAGAAACAATTGCAATCTCAGATTCAATAACTCATAGAAAAGATCCACCACATAGGAATTACAACGGTGCCCGTAATCATGTGAGGCAGCTCATACGAATATAATTAGAGAAGCACATAGAGAGAGAGATACAAGTGCTACTTCCACAAACCCATAGCCCTGGGGTGGACTACTCCCTCTTCATGGAGATGTCGATGGAGATGACGTTGGAGGGGTAGGAGATCACACCGGCGGCGCCCCGCCGGAGTTTTCCTCCTCCAATCTGGAACTTCTGGTCTCTGTTTTGGTGTTTCGGTGTTTCGGCGGCGCTCTTCTCCGTAAGGGTACGGGGGACCCTTTTTATAGTCGGTTTTAGGTCAAGACGGAGTAAGTAAGTTGAAGATGGAAGGAATTGGGGCCACAGGGGCCAAAAGGGGGCCTCTCACGTGGCCAAGGAATCTGGCCGCGTGGAGGGTCCTCTTTTGGGCCTCCTTGCCCAATTCTCGTGGATCCTTCGCCCGCAAGTCTTCTCCTTCCAAGAAAATGACCCCCGCAGATTTTCAGGTGATTTCGCGGAAGTTTGCCCCCTGAAATGTCAAAAATATAGAAAACGAGGTTTCTGACAGGCAGGGTTAATTCCATAAAAGTTGGGGGACTTTGTAATTTAACCCCAAAATACTATAAAACATTGAATTATACCCTTATATGATGCAATATGTAATAGAAAACCATGTGAAAATATGCAAAATTCATCTATGAATTTTACATGCATCAGCATGCCACGAGCTAACGAGGCGGAACTCGCCGCCTTGAGGGCGCAACTCGAGCAACAGCGTCCAGCGCTACTCGTGGAGTCCCAGGAGCTAGAGAAGGTTAGGCTTGAGCTTAACCTAGATCAAAACGAGTACAACAGAGCGCATGGCTTTACTCCTCTTTCTAGGCTGCCTAGCAAGTTAGGCGCTATCCGTCGCAACTTAGGCGCTGAGCTGGATAGAGATGGTAGGGCTGCTAGCCAAACTGCTAATTTGAACACTGCTACTAGGCCCAAGTACAACACCCCCGCCAAAACTCTTAGGGCTGCAGAGGCAGTGGCTGCTGAGTTGCCGCATCTCGCTGGCGACGCGCGCTAGGCACCAGGATAGACTCAATGAGCTAGTGCTAGAGGCTGCCAGGCAGAACGAGGAGTTCCGGAAAGCCAATCCGGGAGCTAGCGCTTCTCAGGTTGTGCACTCGCATGCGGTCAGATCTACGGATCACGCCTCATCGCCGCTTCCTGGCAATGGGAGGGACCAGAGTGTGAACTCTGGGAAGAACAAACAGATGCAGGTGTACGACCCGGCTGTCGCCGCGAAACAGCATGCTGTGCCGCGGCAGCCCGGTCAAAAACACAACTCTGCAGGAGCAGGCTATCAAGACAATAAAGCTCACAACAAGGGGCAAGGAGGAAATCGTGCAGGACCATCTCGGCATCAGGCTGCAAACCCAAGAGTGCGGCAGCCAGCGGCTGTGCAGCCGCAAGTAGTTGAGGCAGCAGCCAACCCGGTGGCTCAACTCGTCCATGTGCCGCAAGATCGCTATGATGATGGGTACTCGGCGATGGGGCTAGCCGGGTATGCTGACCCAAGAGATGTCACTTATCGTTTGGGTGACCGCATGCTGGAGCCCAGCGATGCAAGGTACAAGCTAGACCGGATCAATCGGTATGCGCAGCTCGAGAACAAGGGGCCACCCGGCCCAGATTGCTTTGGTCGCCGCATCATGGAGGAGCCCTCCGTGAAACAGTTTCAGCTGGCTAGAGGGACCAAATGCTATGATGGCAGCACCAAGCCGGAAGACTGGCTGAGTGACTATGTTACCGCTGTGCACATTGCAGGCGGAAACAGGAGATGGGCTGTGCGGTATGTTCCGCAGATGCTGGAGAGCCCTGCTCGTATTTGGCTCAACAGCCTGCCTAGAGACATCATCAACTGCTGGCTGGACTTCTTGGAAGCCTTCATCAGCAACTTTACCAGCACGTACAAGAGGCCGAATAGGCCGTAGCAACTGTCTGCTTGCAAGCAGCGAGAAGAGGAGACTGACCAAGAGTATCTTACTCGGTGGATCACACTGAGGAACACCTGTGAAGGTGTGAATGATGAGTCACATGCAATCGCCTGGTTCGCTCAAGGCTGCAGGCATGGCAGCATGTTGTGGCAAAAGCTGCAGAGAGAGATGCCGAGTACGCTCGCCGAGACAATCAAGATTGCTGACATGTATGCACTCAGAGACCCCACTCAGCCTCTGCTCGATGCGTTCGAGCCGAGAAGGAAGCACCGTGACAACAGCAGACGCCAAGACTTCAGAAACAAGCGCAGAGGTGACCGCATTGATACTCGGTATGATCCCGAGGAGGTGAATGTTGTGATCCAAGGCCCTGCGGCTACTAGGAGTAGCCAACGGCAAAAAACTGCTGGAGCCCAATACGGGCAGAACCAGAATCAGGGCCAAGGCATCAAGATGTCATACAATGCTCCTCAGCAGGGTAGCGGCAACCCGGATCCAAGAGAGACTCAGACTTTTGTCTTTGAGAACATGAAGGTCGGGCCATGCAGCTTCCATACTCGGCATCCGAGTAGGCAGTGCAGCTGGTGGGACCGCATCAAGAGTGAAGACCTTGGTCAGCTGCCTCCTCCTCCTCCTCTGCCGCCTGCGAATGCCAATGTGCAGCCTATTCGGGCAGCTTCTCCCAGGCCTGCAGTGAATCCGAGAAGGCAGAATGTGAACCAAGTGGCTCAGGGAGCCAACCGCAACTACAACAACAACAACAACCGCAACTATAACAACAACCGCAACCGCAACTACAACAAAAACAACAACAGGAACAACAAAAACGGCAACAATGGTGGTGGAGACCACAACCAGTACCAGGAGCACCATGAGAGCTACATGATATTCACCACCAAGCCAGACGACAAGCAATCGCTGCGCAGGCACGCGATGGAGGTAAATGCAGTGATCCCGGCTGTGCCGCACTACCTGCACGGGTGCGACCAAGAGATCACTTGGTCCAGAGCTGATCATCCCAAGGTGATGCCCAATCCGGGTACCTATGCTCTGGTGGTGGATCCCACTTTCTTGGGAACCCAGAAGAATGTCAGGTTCAGCAAGGTGCTGATCAATAACGGCAGCAGCATCAACATCATGTACCGGGATACGCTGGAGAACCTCGGTATTGCCGAGAACATGCTGCTACCCAGCAGGACCACCTTCCATGGCATTGTGCCGGGAGTATCTTGTGCTCCAATCGGCCGCATTTGGGTTGATGTCCTATTCGGCACCAGGGAGAACTGCCGCACCGAGTGCCTGCAGTTTGAAGTAGTTGATCTTCAGAGCCCCTACCATGCTCTACTCGGTAGGCCTGCCCTCAGCAAGTTCATGGCCTCAACCCATGCAGCCTACCTGAAGATGAAGATACCTGGTCCCAATGGATTCATCACCATCTCGGGTGATTACAAGCGTTCCTTGGAGTGTGCCTCTGCTGGATCTCTGCTGGCGGAGTCCTTGGTCATTGCGGCCGAGAAGAAGAAGATACACGAGGTGGTGGCTATGGCTCAAGCAGCGCAAGTCGGTGCGCCTGGCATGCCGAGTTCCCAGTACGGAACGGCTTTCCAGGCGTCCCAGGAGACAAAGAAGGTCCAGGTTGATCCTGAGCTCCCAGACCGTGTTGCCATCATTGGCGCCGGGTTGGGAGAGAAATAGGAAAGCGAGCTCATCCACTTCCTCCGTGAGAATCGGGACGTCTTTGCATGGTCCAATGAGGATCTGCCGGGGTGTCCCGAGGGAGTTGGTTGAGCACTCGCTACACGTGCGTCATGACGCCAAACCAGTGAAGCAGGCTATGCGCCGCTTTGGTGACGAGAGGAGGAAAGTCATCGGTGATCAGATCACCAAGTTGCTGATCAACGGATTTATCATGGAGGTACTGCATCCGGATTGGCTAGCCAACCCGGTTATGGTTGAGAAGAAGAAGGAGGACCCCAAGGCCGATACTGCATGGCGCATGTGCGTGGACTACACCGACCTGAACAAGGCCTGCCCCAAGGATCCATTCCCGCTACCCCGCATAGATCAGGTGATTGATTCCACGGACGGGTGTGAAATTTTGTCTTTCATTGATGCCTACTCTGGCTTCCATCAGATAGCTCTCAACCCGGATGATCAAATAAAAACTGCCTTTATTACCCCGTACGGGGCTTATTGCTAACGTGTCATGTGCTTTGGGTTGCGGAATGCTGGGGCTACCTATCAGAGATGCATGCAGAAATGCTTGCATGATCAAATTGGCAAGAATGTGCAGGTGTACGTAGATGACATTGTCATCAAAACGAATAAAACACATACTCTGCTTAGTGATCTTGAGGAAACCTTTGCCAACTTGCGCAAATACAGGATGAAACTGAATCCGACTAAATGCACCTTTGGCGTCCCGGCTGGCAAGTTACTCGGCTTCTTGGTATCCAGTCGGGGCATTGAAGCCAATCCTTCAAAGATAAAAGCTATAGAGAGCATGTCTTTGCCGAGATCACTGAAGGATGTGCAGAAGTTCACCGGATGCTTGGCTTCTCTGAGCCGCTTCCTGGGCAGAATGGGCGAGAAGGCCTTGCCTCTTTACCAACTCATGAAGAAGAGTGACAAGTTTGTCTGGACACCACAAGCCGATGTGGCATTCAAGGAACTGAAGACCATGCCGGGTAGCGCTCCCATCCTGGCTAGCCCGCTACCCAAAGAGCCAATGCTGCTCTATATTGCAGCAACCAACCGGGTAGTCAGTGTGGTGATAGTGGTGGAGAGAGAAGAGGAAGGCAAGACTGTGCAACGGCCAGTGTACTATCTCAGCGAGGTGCTGTCCAACTCCAAGCAGAACTACCCGCACTACCAGAAGATGACTTACGGCGTGTACCTGGGTGCCAAGAAGATCAAGCATTATTTCTAAGAGCATCCCATTACAGTGGTGAGTACTGCTCCCATCTCGGATATCATGGGCAACAAGGAAGCAAGCGGTCGGGTAGCCAAGTGGGCAATCGAGCTAGCCGCGTACACTCCTCTGTACGCGAGAAGAGAAGCAATCAAGTCACAAACTCTGGCAGATTTCTTGGTGGATTGGGCCGAGATGCAGTATGAGCCTCCCTTGCCGGAAACCAACTAATGGAAGATGCATTTTGATGGCTCCAAAGTGAAGGAAGGCCTTGGTGCTGGCGTAGTACTTACGTCACCCAAGCGAGATCAACTCAAGTACGTGTTGTAGATTCATTTCAAGGCATCTAACAATGTGGCCGAGTATGAGGCTGTGGTACACGGCCTGAAGGTAGCCAAGGAGATTAGGGTGCAGCGCATCGTATGCTATGGCGACTCGGATTTGGTGGTGCAGCAGGTATCCGGCACCTGGGATGCTTTGGATGCCAACATGGCATCCTACCGGTTTCTGGTGCAAACCATGACTGACTTTTTTGAAGGGTGTGAGTTCCATCATATACACCAAGCTGAAAATGATGCAGCTGATGAGCTGTCCAAGTTGGGGTCTTCTCGGCAGTTCATCCTGGCTGGGATTGCCTTGGAGCATTTGAGAAAGCCATCCATCAAGCCATCTCCCAACTCGGAATCTATCTTTGTTCCTTCTCTGCCAGGAGAGGAAGCTGTTCCAATGGAGATTGACTGGGAAGCTGCAAAAAGAGAACCCGGGGACTGTCGTCTCCAACCCGGGGACTTGCACCTGCAACCCGGGGACTGCTCCATTCAACCCGGGGACTGTCGCATTCATCGAGGGGGTCCTTTCCGAGTACTCGGGGACTCGTCCCCAACACAGAAGAGGTCTTGGTGGCTGATCCAATGGAAGTGGACGAACCAGTGTTTCCCACACGGGAGACACCGAGTTGGGCTCTGCCCATATTATCCTTTCTAACGGATGGCACCTTGCCAAGTGACGAGGTCACAGCCAGGCAGATACAGAGAAGATCCAAAGGCTACACTATCCTCAACAAGGTACTGCATAGAAGGAGTCCTACTGGTGTGCTGCAACGTTGCGTCGAGCCGGAAGAAGGAGAAGAAATTCTTTTGGAGATGCACCAGGGGGAATGCGGGCATCACGCCTCTTCTCGGGCTTTGGTCAACAAGGCTTTCCGGCATGGTTTGTTTTGGCTCACTGCCTTGAAGCAAGCTGAAGATACAGTGAGAAAGTGCAACGGCTGCCACAGATTTGCAAGTAAGATTCATATGCCAGCTTCCGAGTTGAAGACCATTCCCATTACTTGGCCATTTGCAGTTTGGTGTTTGGATATGGTGGGGCCTTTCAAGCCAGCTAGAGGCAACATGACGCACATATTGGTCATGGTTGACAAGTTCACCAAGTGGATTGAGGTCAAGACTATTCGGAAGTGTGATGGAGTCACAACTATGAGTTTCCTGAAGGATGTGATCCTGAGATACGACTACCCGCACAGCATCATCACTGATAATGGCACAAACTTTGCTGAGGGTGCTTTCACAAGATTCTGCAAAGAGAAGCGGATTCGGCTAGATGTTGCATCTGTTGCGCATCTGGCCTCCAATGGGCAAGTTGAGAGAGCAAATGGCATGGTGCTATCCGGCATAAAGCCGAGGCTGATGGAGCCATTACAGGGAACCCCTGGTTGTTGGCTGGATGAGTTGCCGGCGGTGTTGTGGAGTCTAAGGACTACCCCTAACCGATCAACCGGATACACACCATTCTTCCTGGTATATGGAGCTGAGGCCGTGTTGCCCACTGACCTAGAGCATGACTCGCCCCGAGTAACCCTCTACACTAAGGCGGAGGCGAGAGAAGCTCGAGAAAATGACGTTAACCTGCTAGAAGAAGCAAGAGAGTTAACTCTGTCACGTTCAGCTGTCTATCAGCAAAACTTGAGGTGTTATCACAGCCGGAAAGTAAACCCAAGGATTTTCCGAGAAGGAGACATGGTCCTTAGGCTCGTGCAGCGCACGGCCGGGATGCACAAGCTATCCCCTCCGTGGGAAGGGCCTTTCATTGTGAGCAAGGCCTTGCACAATGATGCCTACTATCTAGTTGACGCACAGGCACCCCAGAAGAACAGGACGGATAGAGCTGGAGAGGAATCTAAGCACCCCTGGAATGTAGCTCTACTCCGCCGTTTTCATTCATGAGCAGAAAGTTGTATGTATCTCCTTCACCGAGTTAAAATTCTAGTCGGCACTCTGAATTCAAACTCGGGGACTGCCCTTGCCCAAATTTGTTCTGTGTTGTTCTACTCTGTTTTACTTTGTCTACTCGGTTGCTCTACTTAGAATTTCATAAGCATATCTAGTAATGTGTTTAAACCCAAGGGCCAACTCTTCGACTCTGCTGCTGTCTGCAATCCGGCTTCATGGCAAGCAAGAGAACAAGCCAAAGGTCAATGAGCACACGAAAATTTGCTAAGGAGAAGAGAGGTGTAGCAACCGAGTAGGGTTTTCTTTACTGTTTCCGTTGTCTCTTTTCGGTTAAGTGGTGGGCAGCGTTACCATGCATTTTTTCTAAGTGGCTAAGTATTTGAAACTCAAACTTAGAAATCTTGTGACTCGACTACCAAAAAAGCCACAAGTGGCAGATAAGAGCTGAGACAAAGAGAATGAGTGGATAAAAAATGCAACTCGGGGACTTGCATAGAAACGCAACCCGACATTTAGCCAGAGTTGCTGAACTGTTAACTGAAATAAAAGTTGAGTATCAAAAGACATAATTGTACCGATTACATATGCACCCGGCATCCTGGGGATCTGATAAAAGTTTGGAGATAAGATTTGCAGGAATTACACAACAGTGGAACCCGTGTTGTCCGCATCAGTGTTGGCAGAGGCAGTTGGATCGGAAGTTGCTGT
>JAPCYS010002627.1:0-20979 GCA_028641055.1 Alopecurus myosuroides | reverse complement strand
TTGCCAAATCCCGTCTTTAGTAAGAAGTTTAAACAACCATTTACCGAGAAGTGTTTTTTCCTGCAAGTGCTGAGCGTCCTCCGGGGGATTTAGGGAAAAAATCCTCCGCCACCCCCGTTCGACACGTGTCCGCTCGCCTTCTCACCTTCTCTCTCTAGGATGCACACGGTTACGCCTCTTCCACAAAATGACTCGGAAAAAAATTCCCCACCTACGTCCGTCGCGCCGCCACCGTCTGTCGCTTGAAACAACCCTGACTGTCAGGTTCTGGGAGCCATGGCCGTCGCCGGAGGGGCCCATCATGGCGTGACCGATGCAGCATCCCTTCTCACCTCTCCCCCATACCCGGACGACTAGTGCACCGGCGTGCAGCACCCGCCTCCCTCGTCGCTCACACGAGCGCCACCGCTCGCCGTAGTGCTGCCTCCGACCACGGCCGGCAGCAGAACCACCAAGTGTTTGTAGCAGCGCAGCTCGAGGCTGGCAGCACCACCTCTGACCGTTTGCAGCAACGTCGCATGCCGCTAGTAGCATCTCCGATTGTCGTCGTGAGCACAACCGCTCGCCGTCATGAGCAGCACCGCTCAAGCTTTGCAGCAACACGACTGGCCGCTGGTAGCAGTGCCGCCGCCGTCGTGAGCACAACTGCTCGCCGTCGTGAGCAGCACCGGTCGCCGTCGTGAGCAGCACCCCTCAAGCTTTGTCCCAAACACGACCGGCCGCTGGTAGCAGTGTCGCCGCCGTTTGCAGCAACGCCGCTCGCCGTCGTGAGCAACTACGCTCAAGCTTTGCAGCAACACAAGCGGCCGCTGGTAGCAATGTCGCCGCCGTCGTGAGCACAACCGCTCGCCGTCGTGAGCAGAACCGCTCGCTGTCGTGAGCACAACCGCTCAAGCTTTGCAGCAACACGACCGGCCGCCGGTAGTAGTGTCGTCGAACATAGATATCAACGCCATTGGTCGTCGGAAACAGCGCCGCCCAAAGATCGGTAGCAACCCAACTGGCCCACGAGAGCAACACTCCTGGCCTGCGGGAGCAGCGCCGCCCAAGGTTGCTAGCACCGCTATCGGCCACCGGTAGCATCACCACTTGCCGCCGGTAGCACCACCGCATGGGGGTAGGAGCACCACCGTCTGCATCTTGGAGCAACCCCGCATGCCCCTAGGAGCACCGCCGTCTGCAGCTTGGAGCAGCCCGGGCCACGGTCCTCCCAGCTCCCCGGTGCAGCACGCTCGTGTGCTAGTGGCCGCCACCGTATCTCGTGGTGTCTGTAGGGAGGTTGAATCACAGAAAGGGACGCCTCCTTCATGAACTTTCCGCAGGAGTGGAGGAGGGGAAAAGGAGACACATGGCGCACGGGGGCAGCAACGGCGGAGGCCGGAGGTAGACGATCACTACAAGAAATATGTTGATACATGACTCTCAATTTTTGTCACTAGAAGGTCACGTAGTTTCATTTATGACCCCCTTTTGACCAAAAATGAAAAGTCACATACCGAGCGTCTTATTTGATCGTCAATGACTAATTTAATGGAATTGTCATAGACTCTATGACTCAATCAGAGGGGTCATAGCCCTATGACCAATTGATTTGGTCATGTGATATCCTGCCATAGCCACGTCAGATCCTACGTGGCCAATCCTACATGGCAAAATTATGACTAAATAAGAAGGGTCAAAGAGTAAAATCAACCCAGTCCACAATGCTTCTCTAGACGGGCCAAGCCCAATATTTTGGCCTTTTTGAGATTATTTTCTTCATGTTTTATTCTAACTAAATGGACCAGGTCGAATATTGTATGTGCTTTTCAGCATCGGCTATTTTATGCCTATTGTACGGGCTTTTCCTTCATGGGCCTTTGACTTTCAACGACTTTTTTTGTTGTTATTCCCAGAATAATGATCCAATTTATTTTTATTTTTTTCCATTATTTAGAATTTGGCCCAGTTAGTGTTTCATTTCTACATGACGACATGCTATTCAGGTCCAGCACAATTCAGATTGGTTTTTGGAACAAATAAAAGCTTATGGAACCAAAAATATAATATTACACATTATTACAACCATTTGTTTCAGCGGTACAAATCTTTACAAATTATTCTCCATGGACTGCTTTGAGAAAGTGCCCAGTAAAACTATTCTACACTCGATACAGCAAAGAAAAAAATCAGAAAAATAAGATAATAAAAATAACAAAAGTCCTTATTTCCCCTCCTCTTCCAGCTTCAGAAATCCACATTCACCTGGAAGTGGAAGAATCGTGCGTGAAAAACTATAGAACAACAAGAAAGCGAAACATTCCAACGATGCAAGAAATGACAACCATTTAACATGGCATGGGAGTACAGATTCATCGTCCATTCTAGATACAGGAAATTTTTTTTTTTGTTCTGATCAAATATCAGTACTGTGCTCATCTAGTCAAGATGAAGCAGCTACAGCTAGATCAAGCATATTGCCGTCTAGATTCAGGATGCTGCGACAAGGCACAAAAGAACATATATCTATCATTCGTCTTATCAAGTTAAAAAATAATTTACCTATAGAAAGAAAAGCAATATGAAGTAGAGGCTGAGCGGTCTCTTCCAATGGAAGTTTGTGCATAAATAGCTGTAGAAGCAAAGCAAAACGAGACATACTATCAGTGAATACTAGTACTAACTGCCAGTAATCAGCAAATACTATCAGTTAGAAACAACATCATGGGAAGCAGGTGATAAAGATAATAGTAGCGTGCCACAAGTGTATTGGTATGCTTGGGGCATAACTAACAGTGACCAACTTGGAGTAGCTATGTAGATACTGAGTGTGCAAGTACCACATATTAACATGATTTAAATAGACATATGTAACATGAGTTGCCACCGCCAAGTATCTTCAGCTAGTTTGATAAGGTTCTGTATAGCTTTTTAGGAGAAGTAAACACAAGACGCGCCACATCTCAACATATAAATTCACAAATTGGATAGCATAAGTCCTTGTCTTATGGATACAGTAGTAACACAAATGATCATACGTAATATAACTCTCAAGATGAAATGGGCAGTCATACAAATAGTAAGACCATAATGTCTTTCACTAAATAACATGGTTCCCTGAGCTTCTATGCAGTTTTATAAGCAAGTACAACACTCCATAATAAACACAACCACAGCAGGTGGAATTTTGGAAGTAACCAGGTGATTATTAACCATACCATTATAGGATTAAGCCCAGTGCACAGCCTTGTCCTTGGTAGCTGCAGAGTAGGAGTAACCAACAGTCGTACCTGACTGCCTCCTAAATAGAGCATTCAAGTTAGGACCTGTAAATAACAAACAAATTTCATAATCAACTTCACGAATCTACTAGCATATGCTCATGTATCCATGGTAAGACAAAATATAGACAACTTCACGAATCTACTAGCATATGCTCATGTATCCATGGTAAGACAGAATATAGACGAGATTGCATCCTAAGCGGACCATAAATTCAACACATCAACTATATGCATTTCTCAACATCTAATTTTGTTCCACTTCTGCAATTTGCACAATATAGCAGTCTAAAAGGAGATAAATATGTTCATTTCCAGATTACACATTTAATTAGAACAGGAATGAGACACCAACATAAGCAAGAATTGACAACAAAACATACGTTAATTATATCACATCATCTCTAGCTCTGTTGTTGTTCTACTACTACAGCATTCAAACTCATGTCTGGGATCAACAGTACCAATAACATACATGTAGCATGGTACAGCAGCAAGCAAACTGCAATGGTAATACACAAATCATATGATTTACTAGTACACAGCTGCAGATTTCAATCGATAGACACCAATGCCCACACGAAATATGGTAACTTTCAGCAAAACATGAATAGCAGAGCTCAATACACAATCTGCTATGTAGTAAAGTATTTCTAGATGCTATGATTGTGTAGCTTAATAAACAATCGAATGCTGTAGCAAATCATGTGTGTACTAAAGTGATTCCATCACTAAAGCTAGTACGAAATTTCTGCCTACTAATTGAACCAGCTAATGCTAGTATTGGATCTGCAGCAGGTCAAGAATCTACCTTTGATGCCCATGTCGATGAGCTACTGGATGGTGACGTCGAGGTCGCTTGACCTAGCGCACGACATGGACGCTGTCAGTGGGAGGCCTTCAGATCCGGCGGCTCTACGGCCTCCCTTCCGCCGGGCTCCCTCATGAAGACATCGGCCACCACATCCCCAACGAAGGAGGCCAACAAACAGCGGCAGCAGGGATCAACGGAGAAAGCCCCCATCTCTGTCTCTGAGGAGGCATCCCCTCCTTGCACCGGAGGTGCCCATCGCCGCAGAGCAGGAAGGTGAGGTCAGGACGGCGGATCTGGCACGTCGGCCGCAGATCGATGGGATGATAGGCGGCGGCGCCTCTCTCTCCGATGAGGCTTAGGCGAGATGGTGAGGGAGGCGGCGGTCTTCAGCGTTGTCGATGCGGGGGGGGGGGGCTCGTCGTAAGAGGAGAGCTTGTAACCTGGCGCGCGTTGCGCCTGGAGCTGACTGGTGATGGTGAAGGCCTCCACACGAGGTGCTCCGGCGCGATGAACTCCCACGAAAGGGATCCAGAAGAAAGGGGATTGGGGAGAATCCCGTCGAGGCTGTAGTTCCCCGGGACGAACGACATGTCGGCGGTGGCGGCCGGAACCGGGAAGAGGTGGGATTTATGACGAAGGAGAGGCAGTGGAGAGCAAGCATCATGGTGGCTGTGGCGTAGGAGAGAAGAAGAGAGGGGGCGTCGTCGAGCTCAGATCTACGGAAGGGGGTGGTGGCGGCGCCAGGGAGAAAGGATAGGGTTTCGACTTTGGACCGGTTTCAGGATAACGAAGGCGGGATAAGGTCGTGGCTTCGCGGGCCTGTTCTGAAATTTTTCCTACGGACAACAATGCTCACTTTCCCACCTGATCGTTCACTGGCTGCAGCTGGGACCTGGCACTTATTGGCCCCACTGTACCGTCTCTAGGGTAGATAGTTTAGTAGTAACACTAAACTAGTTTCAGTGATATTATATCCGCTAAACTAGTTTATTTTGTCTATGTCAAATATAAAAACTTCAAGACCTATAATTAATATTTTCAATTTAAAATATATTTTAATTGTCACATGCTTTGTAATACTATAAAGAATTAAAGGTACTCTCTCTGGTCCGAATTAAGTGTCGGCAGTTGTGCTAAAAACTCGTACATGATTAATACTACTCCCCGACACTTATATGGGATCGGAGGGAGTAGTACAAATAAATATGCATAATTTATGTTTAAGTAGTAAACAACACAAAATTTGTACCGAAGGTGAGTTTCCAAAAAGTTTTTTTTTTATTTGGAACTAATTTCGTAGTTGGGCTTAAGATGGAATGTATTGTGTGCCTTTGAATTTCCGTGAATAAGTACATCACACTTTGTCCATCGTAAATATTGAAAATATCACGGTACACCAAGAGTTTCACAATATTCAACATCTAGGTACGAACGGTCATGTCCCCCGTTTTGACCGTTTTCTGAAACCGACTTAGAAAATTCAAAAATACTCGAAACGATGCAAGACCTTCGCGTGGTGTTATTATATATGTCCAAGTGTCCACCAAAAATAATAAACTTGAAATACGACAATTGGGTTGAAAAGGTGTTCACATAAATGAGCTATCTCCTACGAATATTCATGGCTTTCGGGCCACATCCATAGCATAGTTTGTTTAAATGTGACCATATTCCACACAAAGATGCATATTGGAGCAACTAACGATGTTCACGAAGAAAGTTTTATTTTTCTTTGAATAAAAACATCATTTTCCATTTTCGGAGTGTCAAAAATGGGTTTTTTCGTGAAGCACATACACAAAATTTGACACAAAATTGTAGAAAGTAAAATTCTAAATATATTACGTCATATTTTATCTACAAATAACAAATTTACTACCTCTAAATAGCTCAAAATACAGCTCTTTTGAAAAAGACAAATTTCTGCCGATTCCGTTGAAACCGGGCCAAATTTGAACTATAGGTGCCTTATAGTTTGCTCATGATTTTTTGTAAAAATCATTTTTAGGTACCCAAGTACCTATTTCAACAGAGATACGCGAAGAGTTCATCAATATTCAACACCTAGGTACGAACGGCCATGTCCCCCGTTTTGACCGTTTTCCGAAACCGGCTTAGAAAATTCCAGAAAATTCAAGAAAAGTCAAAACGATGCAAGACCTTCGCGTGGTGTTATTATATATGTCCTAGTATCCACCAAAAATAATAAACTTGGAATACAACAATTGGGTTGAAAAGGTGTTCACATAAATGAGCTATCTCCTCCGAAGATTCATGGCTTTCGGGCCAAATGACGGATGTTATGGCCACATCAATGGCATAGTTTGTTTAAATGTGAACATATTACACACAAAGATGCATATAGGAACAACTAACAATGTTCACGAAGAAAGTTTTATTTTTCTTTGAATAAAAACATCATTTTCCATTTTCAGAGTGTCAAAAATGGGTTTTTTGTGAAGCACATACACAAAATATGACACAAAATTGTATAAAGTAAAATTATAAATATAATATGTCATATTTTATCTACAAATAACAAATTTACTACCTCTAAATAGCTCAAAATACAGCTCTTTTGAAAAAGACAAATTTCTGCCGATTCCGCTGAAACCGGGCCAAATTTGAACTACAGGTGCCTCATAGTTTGCTCATGATTTTTTGTAAAAATCATTTTCAGGTACCCAAGTACCTATTTCAACAGAGATATTCCAAGAGTTCATCAATATTCAACACCTAGGTACGAACGGCCAATGTCCCCCGTTTTGACCGTTTTCCGAAACCAGCTTAGAAAATTTCAGAAAATTTAAAAAAACTCGAAACGATGCAAGACCTTCGCGTGGTGTTATTATATATGTCATAGTATCCACCAAAAATAATAAACTTGGAATACTACAATTGGGTTGAAAAGGTGTTCACATAAATGAGCTATCTCCTACGAAGATTCATGGCTTTCGGGCCAAATGACGGATGTTATGGCCACATCCATGGCATAATTTGTTTAAATGTGAACATATTCCACACAAAGATGCATATTGGAACAACTAACAATGTTCACGAAGAAAGTTTTATTTTTCTCTGAATAAAAACATCATTTTCCATTTTCGGAGTGTCAAAAATGTTTTTTTTTGTGAAGCTCTACACAAAATATGACACAAAATTGTACAAAGTAAAATTCTAAATATATTATGCCATATTTTATCTACAAATAACAAATTTACCTCTAAATAGCTCAAAATACAGCTCTTTTGAAAAAGACAAATTTCTGCCGATCCCGCTGAAACCGGGCCAAATGTGAACTACAGGTGCCTCATAGTTTGCTCATGATTTTTTGTAAAAATCATTTTTAGGTTCCTAAGTACCTATTTCAACAGAGATACGCCAAGATTTCATCAATATTCAACACCTAGGTACGAACGTCCATGTCCCCCGTTTTGACTGTTTTTCGAAACCGGCTTAGAAAATCCAGAAAATTCAAAAAAACTCGAAATGATGCAAGACCTTCGCGTGGTGTTATTATATATGTCCTAGTATCCACCAAAAATAATAAACTTGGAATACGACAATTGGGTTGAAAAGGTGTTCACATAAATGAGCTATCTCCTACGAAGATTCGTGGCTTTCGGGCCAAATGACGGATGTTATGGCCACATCCATGGCATAGTTTGTTTAAATGTGAACATATTCCACACAAAGATGAATATTAGAACAACTAACAATGTTCACGAAGAACGTTTTATTTTTCTTTGAATAAAAACATCATTTTCTATTTTCGGAGTGTCAAAAATGGGTTTTTTTGTGAAGCACATACACAAAATTGTACAAAGTAAAATTCTAAATATATGATGTCATATTTTATCTACAAATAACAAATTTACTACCTCTAAATAGCTCAAAATACAACTCTTTTGAAAAAGACAAATTTCTGCCGATTCCGGTGAAACCGGGCCAAATTTGAACTACAGGTGCCTCATAGTTTGCTCATGATTTTTTGTAAAAATCATTTTTAGGTACCCAAGTACCTATTTCAACAGAGATACACCAAGAGTTCATCACTATTCAACACCTAGATACGAACGGTCACGTCCCCCGTTTTAACCGTTTTCCGAAATCGGCATAAAAGATTCAAAAGAAATTCAAAAATGGAAAAACTTCGCAATGTGTCATCATAAGTGACCTAGTAACCTTACAAAACAATAAACTTGGAATAATGTGTAAACCCTGCATTTTTAATCTTTGTATTCGAATTTAGAACAGTAATCCAAAATTTTAGTTATGAATCTTCACAATCCTATATGAAACATTATATAAAGCATAGGGGTATTTTTATTTTATTTTGACTAAAAGTGGTCTCTAATAGTCTATAATAACAGAATACATATTTAAAAAAATTTGAAACTGGTTTGGTTGAAATTGAAATTCAAAAGCAAAAGTTATAAAATAAGACAAAAATGAAAAAAAGTGAAAAGAGAAAAAAAAACATGCCAAAGTGGTCAGCCAAGCCTAGCACCGAGGCCGACCTAGCCCAACAGCGAGGCCCATCCCTCCCACCAGCAGGTCGGCCCGGTCCAACTTTCCCTAGGACGGGCTTTTGATAGAAAAAACGTAAATATCTTGTCGAATAACAAGGTTGTTTGTGGTCTGATGGTTAGAGCATGCGAGCGCGAGCGGGAACAAGAGGTCGTGGGTTCGAATCCTCACCTTCCCTTATTTCCTAGTTCATTTTTCTTGTCTTAGTTCGGATGGCTCTTAGTGATCAAATACAGTTGCGATTCATATGAAACACAAAATAATTCCTGTCTTAGTGGTTACGTTGGTTGTAGAGGTCCTAGGAGGTCGTGGGTTCAAATCCTCATCTCCCCTTATTTCCTAGTTCATTTTTCTTGTCTTAGTTCGGATGACTCTTAATGAACAAATAGAGTTGCGATTCATATTTAACATGAAATAATTCCTGGCTTAGTGGTTACGCTGGTTGTGGAGGTCCTAAGAGTCGCGGGTTCAAATCCTCACCTCTGCTTATTTAATTTTTCTTGTCTCAGTCCGGATGGCTCCTTAATTCAAATAGAGTTGCGCTTCATATTTATCATAAAATAATTGTTTTCTTAGTGGTTACGTGAGTTGTAGAGCTCTTGGGAGGTGCGGGTTCAAGCCCTCATTTTGCCTATTTTTTTTGTTTTCCGTGGATGACAAAAATTGACACATGGAAGTGACACATAGGCGAAAATTGACACATGGAAATAACACATAGGCAAAAAATGACACGTGGACATGATACATAGGCAAACATTACTGCCAATATTTTCTTTGTTTTCTGTGGATGATTAAAAATTGACACGTGGACATGCCACATAGGCAAAAATTGACACGTGGACATGACACATACGCAAAAATTGACACGTGGACATGATACAGAGGCAAAAATTATTGCCAACAAACTCATGACAAATTCAATTGGTCTTAGTTAAGCAAAAAAAAAGGTCATACACCAGGTATCATGTACTATGACCATCTTGTTAAAGAAAATCATGACTTTTTTGCCAAAAAAGTCATGGGTTTAGTCCCTCCCAAACATGTCATGACCAACAGATTAAAAATGGTCATGGATCTATGACCAATTCATCCACGGTCATTAAAAAAGGGTCATGTATCAACATATTTCTTGTAGTGGATGGAGAAAGCACGGGAGTGTCCGCACGAGGCTCTGCTAGAGGTAGAAGAAAGGCTAATGTGTGGGGAATTTTTTCTGGACGTGAAGGGATAAGATGGAGCGCTCGCATGGGTCCACCAGGACACGCGTCATGCGATAGAGGCAGAGGATGCGGAGGCACGATCCTCCGGCTGATTCCAAGTCTTTTCCTTTTCTTTTCCTTACATGCAAAGTCTCGCTCACTAGTCAATCCTAGTAGTAAGATCTGAACACACATAGCTCTAGAGAGAAGAGAAAAAAAGTTTGTATTCAAAGCACAATAGCAGTTACGCAACGTCCTAGTCGTGTCAAGAAAGTCTAAAATCAGGACGGACGGAACTTGGGCAGCGTGTGCAGGGATCTGGCGGGATTAGAGCATCTCCATTCGACCGTCCCATTCGTCGTCCGGATCGGCGTGAGCGGGGGCACTGATGGGGACGCCCTTCCCCAGTCGCCGCCCCAACCGAGTCGCCTGTTGGTGCCGATGGGGAGTTTCATGTTTTGTTTGGCACACCAGCGGATTTGATGGCAAAGGAAACATGCGGGGACTTCAGTTCAGCTTGTGCTCGTTAAGTGCCGAGACTCAATATAGAGGGTGAAAACCCAAGGTCTAGAATTTAGTACCTGGTAGTGGAATCCTTGTTGAAGGCATTGTTTTGAGAGTTCGGATCTTCTTTAGGGCGAAAGCCTGCAATTTACGATTGGGCAACGACGACACTTGTGCATTGTTCCGTTCTTGGAGGCGTCGTTTTTGGAGAGCCTTTTCTATAATTTTGGTTGTTCTATTGAAATCAATGTGACGACATTTTTTCCTTTTGGCTGTGGATGTCCTTAATTTCTATATTAGTTCGGTTTATTATGTTTACGAGAGGATTGATATCTTTTTTATATTAATATATATTTACTTTATATGTAAAAAAAGTTACGTCAAGCAGACTAGCACGGTGCTTCTACATAAGCCACGGGTTCTTCCATTTCTGAGTTCAGCCGGCCTTCAGTAGCGGTTGGTGAAGCGCCACTTCACCTCAATTATCGTCTTTCATGATGTGTGGCAAACTACAGCATGGCCCATTATTTCCCGATTTTTATGCTGCTTCATCAACATCAACTTGTAGATAACCAGGCGATGGCAGACTTCGGATTGAGAATATTTGTGTTGCTCTCTTAGCGCAACAAGTTTAGGGCTGATTTGATTCAAAGAAATTGTGTACGATTTTTGGAGATCCTACATCAGCCATTTAATTTGTAAGATTGAATCATATATGATTTTTTTCTCAGAGGGATTTTGTACTACTTCCTATAGAAAATCTAGCATTCATTCCAATCTCTTTTTACAACTATTTTAATGGAATCGAATAAACTATGATACGTGACAAATTTTATAGGAACGGAGTGGACATGATATTGACTCTCAAAACAGGCTTTCGTCCCACTTTATAAATAAAGAAACCGCCACACAATCATACAAAGTACCCGATACAAAACCACACACACACAAACGTCTGCTGGGGCAACAACACAACAAAGCCCTAAAACAAGAGAACTGAAAAAAAGGGAACATCAGGGGGCAGAGGGGGGATGGTGTGGGGTAGAAGGAAGTAGAGCTAAAGGCGGGAAGCATGGAGGAAGGGAAAGATCCTCAGGGTGGCGTCGGGGAAGAGATGCGGCGCGCGACCACAAGGAGACTGTCAATGTCGCTGTCTAGCCGCGCCCTATCCCGTTGTCTACACAACGGGTGCCACTGCTGCAACAAAACCAAAAAGTGGAACATAGAGTCACCCGCCCGTCTCAAAAAGATCTTCTCAATCACCATCTTATTGCGGATATTCCACAGGGACCAAGCCATTGCCGCGAACACCAGCCAGAAGAGACGCCTACCCCTTCCAGTCTGGTGCGCTTGTGTTTCCAGGAATACGTGATGTCTACGCACTCTTCTATTCTTGTAGACAGTGTTGGGCCTCCAAGTGCAGAGGTTTGTAGAACAACAGCAAGTTTTCCTTAAGTGTATCACCCAAGGTTTATCAAACTCAGGGAGGTAGAGGTCAAATATATCCCTCTCAAGCAACCCTGCAATTAAGATACAACAAGTCTCTTGTGTCCCTAACACACCCAATATACTTTTCAGGTATATTGATGCACTAGTTCGGCGAAGAGATAGTGAAATGCGAGTAATATGGATGGTTATAAGTAATAATAGCAATCTGAAATAAATATGGAAGCAAGCAAGAATGTAGCAGAACAGGCGAAAAATGGTGTTTTAATGCTTGGAAAAAGGCCTAGGGATCCTACTTTAACTAGTGTACACTCTCAACAATGATCACATAATTGAATAACTAAATATCTTCTCTTCACTATGCTATTCTTAACCCTCTCCGGTTGGATAACGAACACTAATCATTGCGTAGGGCTGCAAAAGGCATTCTTTAAAGTAAGCATTCCCATGTCTAGTTAACCCCATGCTGTCACTATAAGCGCGCTAGAAGGTACTAGACAAACACCACAATTCATAGAGGAGACACACACGATGTGCACACTGTCACCTTCACACCGCGGGACAAGGTGACTCCAAAGTTCATATTAATAAAACACTCGAGTAGCACAATTGATGAAGAGTAACATCTACTTATTCAACTAGATTACAAAGCTCACGATCATATATAGATCACATCATGGGAGAGAGAGATGAACCACATAGCTACCGTAGAACCCTCAGCCTCGGGGGAGAATTACTCCCTCCTCGTCATAGGAGACAGCAACGACGGTGGAGATGGCGGTGGAGTCGATGGAGATGGCTTCCGGGGGCACTTCCCCGTCCTGGCAGGGTGCCAGAACAGAGATCTGTCCCCCGAAACTTGTCGGTGGCGGCTGAGGTACAGATGTATTTTGTGGAAAAGGTCGGCGGCGGCGGGGCTCTTCCGGACTTCTTGATGCTTCCGGGATTTCTAAGACTTCCGGGCTTCAAATTTTCCAATTCCGAGAATATTTCCAGAACAACTTCTCTGAAACTAAAAACAGCTAGAAAACAAGGAACTGGCTCTGTGGCATCTTGTCAATAGGTTAGTCCGGAAAATCGATAAAAATGACATAAAGTGTATGGCAAACATGTGGGAAATAACACGAAAACAACATGGAACATCAGAAATTAGGGATACGTTTATGACGTATCAAGCATCCCCAAGCTTAGTTCCTACTCGTCCTCGAGTAGGTAAACGATAAAACAAAATAATTTTTGAGGTGACATGCTACCACACAATCTTGATCATAATAATGTAAAAGCATATGTAAGTTGAGATCATAGAACTTAAAAAAAAACGTGATAAATAGAAATTTAATAATAAAGCATAGCAATCACTTTGTATCATGAGAAGTAACTCAAATAAAAGATCATGAATAACAATGCAAAAAATATACGTTTGTTTCAAGTATAGAGAAAACATGAAAAAGTGGTATTTCGCTAGTCCTTAAGAGTGGGGCAAAACATAAATGCCAGGACACCTTCAAAGTTCATGAGGAAGACTAGAACAAATAGTTTGAGAACATGCAATAACACATCATGAATCAATTAATAATGTTTCTGGGACAAATGCACATAAAACTTAGAATGGCAAAAATGCTCTCTCAACTGTGCATAAAGTTAGAAGATGGAGACTCAACATAAAAGTAAAAGAAAGGTCCTTCGCAGAGGGAAGCAGGGATCACTCATGTGTTAGAGCTTTTATTTTATTAAACAGAGGTATTAAAATTTTGACACTCCTCCCATCCATCTTACACAAACCATGGCTAACCGAATACTCGGGTGCCTGCCAACAATCACATACCATGGAGGAGTGTCTATATTTTGGGAGATGTATGCTAATGTCAACGAATGGTAAACAGAAAATACAGTACGTCACAAGCCAACTAGATTTCACAAGAGAGGCTCCCATATGAAGGACGCGATTGGTATAAAAGGTCATCCCTCTTTCTCTTTTGTTTACACAATTATGCTTTGACTGATAAATCAGGGGCAAAAATAGTGGTGTGTATTAATTTGGGGCTGGGCACCCCGCTGCCAGCTCTTCTATCATTTGGATAAGAGGATGAAGCCACTAGTCCAGGGTGTGAAATCCAATCAACAAGTGAGATAAAGATTATCTATTTACGTCCTCATGAGCAAAAACAGGAACACAAAGCAGGAGTAATTTTGAAGGTTTTAAAGGTAACACATGAGCAATTTACTTGGAGTGGCAGTTAAATACCACATGTAGGTAGGTATGGTGGACACAATGGGAAAACTTGGTTTTAGGTAGTTGGATGCACGAGTAGAATTCCATACTCAGCACAGGTGGAGGCTAGCAAAAGACTGGGAGCGAAAAATCAAGAGAGCATGAGATCCATAATCATGGATAGAGATATAAACATCATTAATTAAAGCATAAGCGGTATCACAAGTTCAAAAAATAAATGATCATAGAGGCTATTAGTGACTGGTTCATAGTCATAAACATGGTGTGAGCATGCGCCAAGTCAACCAAATAAAACATTCGAAAGAGAATACCATAAATTTACGCTTTAATATGACAAGAACAACTCATGAATCTTTCAATGGCACACTAAACACTCTCAGCTATTTGATGCTAATCATGATACTCAATAACCACAAGGCTTTAAAACTAAAATAACATCTAGCATAATATGAAAAAGTTCTAGCCACAGTATATACAAGCTTCTACTTGCACCATTAAAAATTCTACTTCAAACAACAGTTTCTTTTTCCAACAAGCACCATACAAGATATGTTTTAACAAAAATACTCTACGTGATACATCAAGCAACCATGAGAGTACTCACATAAAACTACTAAAACTAACAACTCTGAATAAGAGATGCATGAAAACAAGGGCGAAACGCAGTACTAGCAAAAAGTGAACACCCACAGAACAATAAGAATGAAAATTAGAGTGTTCTAAGCAATGAAAACAGAGCGTGTTCCTCTCCCACACAAGTATGATAAGATCCAACCATAAACTACAGCAAAGAAAAATAAAAAAACTGAAAGCAAAAATAAAAGACGCTCCAAGTAAAGCACATAAGATGTGACCGAATAAAAATATAGTTTCACTAGAAGTGACCTGGTAATTTGTCGATGAATAAGGGGATGCCTTGGGCATCCCCAAGCTTAGATGCTTGAGTCTTCTCGGAATTTTCTGGGATGTACCACCGGGGCATCCCCAATCTTAGGATTTTCACTCTTCCCGATCACATCATATCATCCTCTTCTCTTGACCCTTGAAAACTTCCTTCACACCAAAATTCTCACAATCTTCATTAGCAACGTTAGTGCAAATCAAAATAATAAATTCACATGGTTCAGTTTCAACACAAGACTAACACTCATAAACACATTATCTACTGTCACAACTTCTTTTAAAACTCTTTTTCTCAAAAGAACACGAAAAGAAAGAGATTAAGATGCAAATGCAATTATTATCACAAATCTGTCAAAACAGAACAACAGGTAAAGATGATTTTTTAAGAAAATCTTCTGTTGATCAAATCAAAAAGTGGCCATCTAAGAAAAGTTGCGTATATAACCCAGGATTACACACACAAAAAAACTTAGGTCATTTTGAATTTTCTGTGATTTTATACGATTTTAACAGTGGATAGCAGAAATCTGTTTCCTGCGCATAAATTCGAAATATAGTCCCAACTTTCCACTAGAGGCTTTACTTGGCTCAACTAATACATGAAAATAAAGATACAGAGGAGTTTATACAGAAGTATACAACCCCTTGACTCAAAGAAAACCGAGAAAAACAATGCAACAATAAAAACATGGGTTATCTCCCAAGAAGTGCTTTTCTTTAAAGCCTTTTAGCTAGGCATGATAATTTGAGAAGATGCTCACATGAGAAATATGAATTGAAGCAAAAGAGAGCATCAATAAGCAAATGTAAAACAAATTTAAGTCTAACCCACTTCATATGAAAAAGAATCTTGTAGAAAAACAAGTCAACGAAGCACAAAGTGACTAGCATAGGAAGATAAAATAAGTGCAACTTCAAAAATTTCAACATAAAGAGGGGAAACTTAATATTGTTGAGATGCATAAAACCATGTTTCCCTCTCTCATAATAACTTTCAGGAGCATCATGAATAAAATTAACAATATAACTATCATAAGAAACATTCTTATCATGATCCACATGCATAAAAGAATTAATACTCTCTACATAAGCATAGTCATTCTTATTAATAGTAGTGGGAGAAAATTCAAAAAAATAGCTATCATTATTATTCTCATCGCAATAATCATTAAATATAGGAGGCATATTATAACCATAATTAATTTTTTCCTCAATAGTAGGTGGACTCAAAATATCATATTCATCATTGTAAATAGGTGGAACTAGAATACCACAATCATTATAATCATCATATATTGGAGGCAAGGTATCATCAAAGAAAATTTCCTCCTCAAAACTTGGGGGACTAAAAATATCATACTCATCAAAACTAGCTTCCCCAGGCTTAGAATTTTCCATAGCATTAGCAATAATGGTGTTCAAAGAATTCATACCAATAACATTGCTACTAGCATGCAAATAAAGATCCATAGGTTTTTTAATTTTCTCTTCAAACACTTCATGTCCTAACTCAAGATAAATATTATAAATCTCTCTCATATTTTTGTTGTTTTCCATTAATCCTAACTAGTGAAAACAAGAACCAAAAAGATTTTATTGCAGAATCTAAAGGAAATAACTTCAAGAACTCAGACCCGAGGATGTGAGTACCTTTTACCTTACCTCCCTGGCAACGGCGCCAGAAAAGAGTTTGATGTCTACGCACGCTTCTATTCTTGTAGACAGTGTTGGGACTCCAAGTGCAGAGGTTTGTAGAACAGCAGCAAGTTTCCCTTAAGTGGATCGCCCAAGGTTTATCGAACTCAGAGAGGTAGAGGTCAAAGATATCCCTCTCAAGCAACCCTTCAATTAAGATACAACAAGTCTTTTGTGTCCCCAACACACCCAATATACTTGTCAGGTATATAGGTGCACTAGTTCGGCGAAGAGATAGTGAAGTGCGAGTAATATGGATGGTTATAAGTAATAATAGCAATCTGAAATAAATATGGCAGAAAGCAAACATGTAGCAGAATAGGCGGAAAATGGTGTTTCAATGCTTGGAAACAAGGCCTAGGGGTCCTACTTTCACTAGTGGACACTCTCAACAATGATCACATAATTGAATAACTAAATATCTTCTCTTCACTATGCTACTCTTAACCCCTCTCCGGCTGGAAAACGAACACTAATCATTGTGTAGTGCTGCAAAAAGCGTTCCTTAAAGTAAGCATTCCCATGTCTAGTTAACCCCACACTGTCACTATGAGCGCCCTAGAAGGTACTAGACAAACACCACAATTCATAGAGGAGACACACACGATGTGCACACTGTCACCTTCACACCGCGGGACAAGATGACTCCAAAGTTCACATTAATAAAACACTTGAGTAGCACAATAGATGAAGAGTAACATGTACTTATTCAACTAGATTACAAAGCTCACGATCACATATAGATCACATCATGGGAGAGAGAGATGAACCACATAGCTACTGTAGAGCCCTCGGCCTCGGGGGAGAACTACTCCCTCCTCATCATAGGAGACATCAACAACGATGGAGATGGCGGTGGAGTCGATGGAGATGGCTTCCAGGGGAACTTACCGTCCCGGTAGGGTGCCAGAACAGAGATCTGTCCCCCGAAACTTGTCGGCGGCGGCGGAAGAGCTACAGATGTATTTTGTGGAAAAGGTCGATTCCTCTAGGGTTTTCCCTCGGGGGAGTATAAATAGGCAAAAGGGTGATTCCGGGGGGTGGCCAGGGGGCCCACACCACCAGGTGGCGCCACCAGGGGGACCCGCGCCACCCCATGGTGTGGCCACCCTGTGGCCCCCCTCCGGGGCTCTTCGGGACTTCTGGATGCTTCCGGGATTTCTAAGACTTCCGGGCTTCGAATTTTCCAATTCCGAGAATATTTTCAGAACAACTTTTCTGAAACTAAAAACAACAGAAAACAGGAACTGCCTCTATGGCATCTTGTGAATAGGTTACTCCGGAAAATCGATAAAAATGACATAAAGTGTATATCAAACATGTGGGAAATAACATGAAAACAACATGGAACATCAGAAATTAGGGATACGTTTATGACTTATCAATACGCCAAGGTACGAGGTTTGCCATGCAGGCTCCAGGGCCTCATAAACGAAATTCCAGAGAAACCGGGCAGTAGGACACACACAAAATATGTGGGTGCTTGACTCGGGGACCCTACATAACGGAGAAAGGCCATCACCCGGGCCATGGTGTTTGGCCACCTCAACCCCCGAAGGCAGCCTGTCTCGTAGCAACTGCCACACGAAGATCTTAGTGTTAAGTGGCATTGGATCCTTCCAAAGCGGAGTATCCCAGGTACTAGTTGGCCCCGAGAACTGGGCCCTATACCCGGATTTGACCAAAAAAGACCCCGGGGGGGCCAAGGAGCAGGAAACCTGGTCCGGCCTCCCTGGGAGTGTCTCCGGAAAAGCCGCCCTAAGTTCGTCCCACGCTAGTGTCTCAGCCGGCCCAAATGATCGTCGGATTGAGACGTTCCAAGTCCCATTTTGGGCGGTCGAGGCTACAAGTTGGGACGGATCAGAGAAAATCACGAAGAGCCTTGGGAACTCCTGCTTTAACGGCTGCTCCCGTACCCATGGGTCAAGCCAAAGCATAGTACCCCGCCCATCGCCAATATGAAACCGATACCCTTTTCTAATCTTCTGTTTGATTGACTGGATGGATCTCCAGAATAGGGATCCAGCCTGCCGATCACAGGCAAGAAGCGGGCGCTCCTGCGGGTAATTGGCTTTGATGAGCTTAAGCCACAAGCCCCCCTCATCCCGCAGAATGCGCCATACCCATTTGAGCATGAGAGCGACATTCATTTTGCGGGATGCCAAAATCCCTATGCCCCCATATACTTGGGGGCGCACACATCGCCCCACTTGACCATGTGGTATTTCTGATTCCCTTTAGCATCCTGCCAAAAAACCTGGAGAGCTCCTTATCGAAGGACGCATGTACCCCTTCCGGTAAGGAGTAAATCCCCATCATATAGAAAGGGATGCTAGATAGGCAACAACCAATCAGCACAAACTTGCTACCTTTCAAGGTAAAGCAAGCTCGCCAAGGTTCCGCCTTATGCCTAAACTTTCCCATCATAGGGTCCAGATTCTTGATGAAGATCCTATCATCGCTAAGCGGCACCCCCCAGATAAATAATCGGGAAGGCGGCCAACTTGCAATTTAGGTTGTCTGCGACCCGCTGTTGCTCCTCCAGCATAAAGCCGAGAACCACCACCTCACTCTTATCGAAGTTAATCTTGAGGCCCGACATGGCCTCAAAACACATCAGCATGAATTTAAGGTTGACAATATCCAACCCCGAGCCCTCCACCATAATCATGGTGTCATCTGCATATTGCAAATGGGTGATGCTTCCACCGGGAATAAGGTGTCCAACCACACCAGAGATATGGCCGACCTCCTTGGCTTTATCCAAGACGGCCACCAGGTCATCCACAACCAGGTCAAAGAGGATAGGGGAGATGGGGTCCCCCTGCCTCACCATGCAGGATGGTCTAAAGTAGGAGCCAATGTCCCCATTTATATTAATTGTGGTGCTGCTGCTCATGACGAGCTGCATTATCCACGAGATGAACCTATCATCAAACCCCCGGCGCTGCAACACTTGGCAGAGGAAAGACTAGTCCAACCGGTCATAGGCTTTCTGAAAGTCGAGCTTCAGGAAAATCCCCTTATGCTGCCGAGTCTTCACCTCGTGGACAATTTCATGAAGCGCCAAGATCCCATCATGGATAAAGCGACCCTTGAGGAACGCAAACTGCAGGGGGTGTGTAATGCGCTCAACCATCGGGGCTAACCGCATCGCACAGACCTTAGAGAAGATCCTATGGATAACATTTATCACCGTGATGGGTCTAAAGTGGCGGATATCCGTGGCCCCGAAAACTTTCGGGGTCAGGGTTATCATGCCATAGTTAAGGCGTGACATCACTAGGATTCCAGCATAAAACTCCTGGAACATCCGCATAATCACCGCCTGGATGGATTCCCAGAACGACTGGAAGAAAGAGACCTGTCGGATATATACCGAATAGGGGTATAGAAGATGGTAGACAAAAGTGCCGGACTACCAGGGTGGCCCAAGCGGTAGTGGGCTTAGGTCCATTGGGCGGCCCAGTAGGCCGACGCGCAGAAGCCGGATTCTAGAAGAACCCGGATCACGGCCCGCGTGATCTGGCTTGGAGAAGAAGACGGATTCCTTACCGTCCAAGTTACCAGTTAAGACGTAGTCTTCTAGGTTTCCTAATCTGTAAGCCCTAGTCCGGCTATTATATAAAGCCGGACAGAGGATAGATTTCATAAGTTCTAAGTTGAATAAGCTCTAAGTTCTAGGTTATCTCGCCGAGAAGCTGATCCTCGCCGAGTAAAGCTAGATCTATTCCCTCACACTGTAACCCAGAATTACGGGCTTTAGTCCCTTATAGTGAGAAAGGCAGGAGTAGGTACGCCGTACTGTCGCGACGTACCGAACCTGGGTAAAATCCCGTGTTCTGTGTTACTACGCCGTTCCGTTACCCCACGTCTCTACCGTAGTCTCATGGCACCCCAGTCTATGAAAACTACTACGATGTCTCGACAGTTGGCGCCCACCGTGGGGCAGACGACGTCAGGCGTGAAGTTCCGATCTGGGATATTAGGCGGAATCGGAAGATCGATCACTGTCGGAAGCTTGGAATTCGACAACGACGTCGGGCGCTTCCTCGACAACGGATCCTACATCCCGGCGCAAAACCATCTGGTAAGTGCCTGCGTTTTACCGATTGGATCTGCAAATATCTTTATCGGATTAACCGCGGAAGCAATGGGGTTTTGCGGTGAAAGCAATTATCTCCCACCCGCCCTATACCCAGTCGAAGACGACTATGATGCCGGATTTTGCTCAGATCGCCGACAAAACAGTGATACCCACTTTATCGGCATGGTGCAATCCGAGATCGCCGAAAACACGGATGACGGAAATCCCGTGCAAGAGGCAGACAACAATACACCCGTCCCAGAGACGGAAGAACCAATACCCGTCACAGAGACGGAAGATCCGACATC
>JAPCYS010000329.1:0-21012 GCA_028641055.1 Alopecurus myosuroides | reverse complement strand
TTGCGGAATTCTGCCCATACATAATATAGGATAAAGAGAAACACGTGTTCCAATCTTTAGTATGAGTACAACTGGTGATTTCAGAGTCCTCTGTAGCGTCCCTTGTTGAGTTCTTATCATTTCATTTATGTTTACTTCCAGCTTTCATTTTACTTTATTTAGTTTACGTTTTTTCTTGGTACTTACTTTAAACCATAATTTTATTATTGATATTCTATAAAATTATATAATAGACTATTTCCAGATACGGTTTAGGTGTGTACGTGACTGTGTTTGACACCATAGTTACAGGACTAATAGTGCCAACCAATCATGCTCTCCGTGGAAACAATATAACTCGGGAGATCATATTTCCACGGAATTATGATTTAGCTAACATGTGCACTTCCAGGCATCACCCCACATGATCAAGATCGTTCTTATGTAATGGCTACATGTTGTGTTGGCGTGGACCCGATGAATCATGAAATTACGATCAGTTTGTTCATGTCTTTATATTTAAATTCACTTATATCTTTGTTAGTTTTTTAATGTATTTTTGCACACTCTCCGATGTGTATAGAAACTCTGGTCAAGTTTTTGTATGCATATCCAAGAGTGAGTTTTATGCTAGATAGTGGATTCATGTCTGTTTATTTCCTGCGCTCGAGTGAAAAAGAACGTTTAAGGGGAAGGATGTGTTGTTGTTGCCACAGGGAAAACAACCATGCTCTTGTTTGCGTGATGAGAATTATTGCTAACATTATGTATTGACTTCAATGCAGTTATCCGTAGTTTTGGTAATCACTTGATTGCTTGCAACTTATTACCAAGTGATTTGCTGGATAGCCTTCTTGAGGTGAATTATTAGATATGGATGCATTCTCTATAGCGGTCCATATGCCCTGGCGTAATGCCAACATGATTAGAACCCCTGAACTATATCTTCTCATAATAACATTGTTATTCCCTCATGGTTTGTCTATCGCCTAGCTGTAATGTGTTTATCCAACATGTGTATTGTTTTATTAAGAGACACGAGTAGTAAAACTATGGCCCCGATCTCGTTGTTCTGTTCTTATTTTATTCTCCAAACACTCTGTATGTTTAATTTTATTGTTGATGGCAAGACGTGAAGATCGACAACCAACTTGGAAAGTTGTGAGCAAAATAGAGTTTGTGTTTTCTGTGCAGTTCCACGCTTGTTGAAGCGCCAGACAACAAGAAACCTACTGATTGACTTTGATGTCCTACCAGATCGATCACCTTGCTTTCTTAATTGAGGGGAATTTGCTGCTGGAGTATATCATACCTTCCTCTTGGGGTATTTCAACAGGTGTGTTATTTCACGCCATTACATATCTAACGAGGATCCTCCATCTTCGTTATTCTCACCATATCAGAAGATTCGAGAAAATTCCGCTGTGGTGAATTGCTTCAAGCCTTTCCATGACAGAGAATCGACAATTTTCTCTTGACATGTACTTTCTCCCGAGGTCCGCGATGAGCGCCTGATTGTCAATCTCAAACAATGACAATCATTTGGCACTGACCATCGTGTCAAAACACAGTAAAGAGATAGATCAAACCACACGCACACTCTACAAAACCAAGTTAGATGCCTCTAACGCTTTATTTGCAAAGTTTCACGTGGTTGTATTTTCCGAATCACACACATGAACTCTGGCCATGAAGCAAGTTTGCACACATATTCATAGGACGGCAATAGTGTTACATTTGTTCCAGTTTCAGCAAAATCACAAGGTACACATGCTGGGCTTTCCTTTCCCATATCGAAAAAAGATGCACATGCGGCCAAATCAATCCATTGGAACTTCAAAGATCACGCGAAAGAGTCTGGACTTGAATCAGTACAAACAACAGCCACAATCTTGAGACCATCAAGTGTGTGGTACCGGTTAGTGGTAAACAACGGGGAACCAGTATTACTCTCTGACAAAATGCTCGAGCCGTTGCCTCCATATAACTTTGTAGCTTTCTGATTCTATTCTCTGTGTTGAATCTAAATATAGAGAAATTAAACTGTCCGCGTGTTGGGACAAAAAAAATTGTTACATGAAAAATTACACTTATTCATTATTCCCAAATTAATACACTCATATCACCGGACCCGTGTTCTGTTTTGTGCATGCATGTAGAGTTAACGATAATTGTTTGCCGTGGTTAGCCCACACGGCTTGCTCTCATTATATAGGTGGATGAACGTGTCCACAAACATACAAGACCGGGTACTACACGTACCGGTAAACATCTAATCCTATGAGGACTCTAAACCTAATCCTACTAGGACTCTAAACCTACCATAACTCCAATACTCCCCCTCAATCTGAACCGTCGTGAACAAGGTTGAGATTGGAACGAAAATGCCAGAGCATTAGGTGGGTACATGGTTTAGTGAATATATCAGCAAGCTGATCACCAGATGAGATGAAGCGAACATCGAGAGCACCGAGAGAAACCTTCTCCCGCACAAAATGAAAATCAACTTCAATGTGCTTCGTTCTCGCATGAAACGCCGGATTGGCAGATAAGTACGTGCCACCAAGATTGTCACACCAAAGAACAGGAGACCGAGACTGATGCACACCAAGCTCTCGAAGAACAGACTGAATCCAAACTGCCTCAGCTGTCCCATTTGCCAATGCCTTGTATTCTGCCTCAGTACTAGAACGAGAGACAGTGGGTTGCTTACGTGAGCTCCAAGAGACAAGATTAGGCCCAAGGTACACAGCAAATCCACCAGTGGAGCGACGACCATCAGAACATCCGGCTCAATCAGCATCCGTGAAAATATTAAGCACGGTAGAAGGAGACCTCTAAAGACGAAGACCAGTGGACACTGTACCGCGAACATAACGAAGAATGCGCTTCACCGCTTCATAATGAACCGTAGTGGGCTGATAAAGGTACTGACAGAGCTTATTTACAGCATAAGACAAGTCTGGTCGTGTGAGTATCAAATACTGCAAACCTCCAACCAAACTCCTGTATTTGAAAGTATCATCAGGATTTAGAACATCACCAAGACCCCGAGCAAGCTTCTCTGTGCCCGACAAAGGTGTAGTAACCGCCCTACATTTTTCCATGTTAGCCCGATACAAGAGGTCGAGTGCATACTTATGCTGCGAAAGAACCATGCCATCAGCTGTATAAGAGGCTTCTATCCCAAGAAAATACTCAAGACGGCCGAGATCCTTAATAGGAAAAGTGTTGGACAATGTCTCAACTAGACGCTCGACAGCAGATGAGGAGGATTCGGCAATAACAATGTCGTCAACATAAACGAGCATGTAAACAGTGACACCTTGATGATCAAAGATGAACAAGGAAGTGTCTGTGGTGCTGGAAACGAAACCTAGCTGATGTAACCTGTCACTCAGGCGGGCATACCAAGCACGAGGGGACTGTTTCAGACCATAGAGGGCACGCTGAAGTTTGCAGACATACTGAGGATGTTGAGGATCCTCGAAACCAGGAGGTTGCTGCATGTAAACATCTTCAGCAAGAAAACCATGGAGAAACGCATTGCTGACATCCACTTGACGTAGGCACCACCCACGAGATACTGCAAGGGAAAGCCCAAGTCTAACAGTAACTGGCTTCACAACTGGGTTGAACGTGTCATGATAGTCGATACTGTCGTGGGATAATCACGGCAGATGTTACCGGGGGTAACTGATCTAGGGGCAAGTCGACACAGGTATTTGGGAGAGGGTTTAGCTCGAAGGAAGACATGGCGGAAAGCAATCTAAGAGCCGGAAAACAACTCGCCGGATCTCGATATGATTACACTGGATACTCGATAATAGGTGTTACAGTTATGACTTGAATCTCTGGCAAACTAAACCTAGGGGCCGGTTTATAAAGCACCCGTACACCCCTAACTTGCCCTTCAAGGCACATCTTTGAGTCCTACTCGAACTCCACATATAAAGCCTATCTTTCCTTATCGCAACCCACAAGCCGGGTTACGCATCTCACAAGCCTTTGGGCCTTCTAATAATCTCTTTACCCCTATCCGGGTATTGCTCAGCTCACCTCGGGCCGGATTATACCTCGAAGTGGGCCTACCGGGTTACTATCCCCCCATCAGTAGTCCCCAGAATAGCCTGGGCTTCCAAGATTTACTCTTCGAAGTGCTGGCTATTCCCTGCAGAAATACTGGATACAAGAATACATAAAGATCAAGATACAATATGCCGACAAGCGGCCGGGATTGACACCCAGGGGATCAGGTAACAACCCGGCTTTCCCTCAAAGGCCCTCCCCCAATCTTCCAGACCTGAGTCTTAATAGGAAACTTGATGATTTCACATCCTCCTCAATAACTGTCGCTGTTACTAGGAAGGAAATTCCCCCTCCCCCTTTCTCGGGATCATATTGGCCTGTTCACGAAATGCGCCTTTCAAATTTCAAAATGTCCAACCATTACTCCGCAACTCCGGGTTTCGCCCGTTAGGATGAGTTTTTCCACCCGGTTTACTATAAATAAACCCCAGGAAGCAAACTCAACCCTTAACGGCTCACTTTCCCCATTTCTCTTCTTCCCAAGCTCAAGCTCGCAGAGTGCCATCACGGGAACCCCACGCATCTCGCCGGAGCCCGTCCGCCTTCGCTTGCGCTCCGCCACCGCGCGAGCCGCTCCAGCCCCCGAATCCACCGTCAAGCCTCCGATTCGCCAGCCAACGGTCACGAACGGACACGAATCTTGCGCCATCTGTCTCCGCAAGGCCTTACTCCAATCTCCTTCGGTAAGTCCCTTACATCCTCCAGCTTACCCTCGCAATTTCTTGGTTCTTCCTCAGATTAGATCTGGATCGAGCGGTCCGCAATTTATCGGGCCGCGCCGGATTATCTCACGGACACTTACCATAAACGCCCCTATGGATAGGATTCATAGCTCATATTATTCCCCTAACTCCAGTAATCATTAATCTGGTCGTAATTTTAGAAATAGGATTCCCAATCTAGGCTCGGGCCACCTAAGATTTCCGCCCTTGTTCTCCTTCCTCAGAAAATCTTACTTCTCCGACTTATTCACAGATGATAAGCATATAAGCATCCCCCTAACTTCTCCAAACATTTGCTTTTACGGAAAGCTCCATGTATTCTGTAAGGTCACTTGATACCCGGACAAATCATTCTTGACCCAGCGAGGCAATAGCCGGGTTATGTTCAAATTGCGAGTAATTGCTTGCCTGCTAACTTCCAAGTTTTTGTTCCTTACGTCTTTTTCTTCGATGTTTTACCAGGTCAATCCCATGGCACCCAAGAGGCAGGGGAAACAGCCGACTAAGGCTAAATCCACGAACTCCATATCGGCCAATTGGGGGAAATCCTCCGTTACCAAGGCCAAGCTGGAGGAGTTGGTCGAGCTTGGAACCCTACCTCCACAGGAGTCTATCCACTGGCGAGTGCCAGGCACTGAAACCCGGCCTTCTCCAGCGACGGATGAGGTAATATGCTTCGTTGAACATGTGACCCGGGGCTTTAGGCCTCCGGGTCACCCCTTCTTCCGTGACGTCCTAGACCATTACAACCTCCGTATCTTCGACATAGGTCCAAACTCCATTTTGAACATCTCCCATTTTATTGTTCTTTCCGAATCTTACTTGTGCACTCCGCCAAGTCTAGCCCTCTTCGTCGAACTTTTTCAGTGCAAGCCGTGTCGCGAAAGCGGCGACGGCGCACTTCTCACTTGCGGCGGGGTTTCCATCCAGCGCCGCAAGAACTCCCTGATGCCTCCTATTTCTCTCAATTCCCACGTAAAGCACTGGCAGCTTTCGTACTTCTACTGCCAGGATACCTCTCCACCCGGTGAAAAGAAGTTGCCGGGTTACTCGGAGGGTCAACTTGACATCTCCGAGAAATTCAACGCCTTCGCGTCTAATCCGGACAGGGAGGCGATCTTGCCTTTGTTAGCTAGGATCTCCATCTTGTCCGCCCGAGGCCTTATCGGGCTTAACCTGGTGAAGACCTGGGTTAGCTTCCGCATTCAGCCAAACTCCATTCGTGAGAAGCTGATGTGCGAATACTCGGGTCAAACCACGGACCCGATCCGATTCTCTACCCGCACCCTAGCTCCGGGTGACATTAACAAAACGATTAAGGGTTTCCTGACAGAGAAACTCGAGGTAATCCGAAGCATAGCCGGATTAGAACCCTTTACCCTCGAGAATCCAACCCCCGCGGTAAGTTTTCTGCCTTTTGACTTTGACCTCTGATACTTACTTTTATTCGCTTCTCTTGACTCGATATTAATCACTATCCTGGCATCTTCTCCTCAGGCCGATGGTGACTTTTGGACGGTCGACACCCCTCCTAATTCCGAAGACGAGGAGGAGGAAGACGATGCCGTTGACTCGAATGAAGGTACCTACTTGATTCCCTTGCACACGTTATATCCTGCCTTTTCTTCTTCTTTATGCTGTAACCCGGATATTTTTCAGAGCGAGAGGACCAAAGCGAAGAAGAAGAAGAAACGGACAGCAGGGGCGGGTCCACCAGCGAGGAGGAAGAGCCGGAGCCGGCCACCAGAACCGGAACAAAGAGGAAATCCCAGAGGATTGCCCTCCAGGTTTTTACTTCATGTCCTCACACTTTGGTTTTTTTGCTCCCATAACGTCACTCCGGGGCTGACCCCATCTTCACCCCTTTTGATCATAACCGAAGGAGCCACCCACAACTAGGCGCCGAGTAACCCGGAATCATCCGGGCAACGAGACCCCTAACCCGGTCGCTTCGCCGCCCCCGGTTCAACACCCTGGTATTTGTTGCAAACAAAATTTCTTTCCAGTCACTCCTTTGTAACGTAATCCCAGACCTCTCTTGCCATTTTTCAGTCTCTTCCGGGTCTAGTGACGGCTTCCCCTCGGACTTCCCAGTAAACACCGGGTAAACGTCTTTTCCGGATATTATACCGAACTTTCATCCCCTTTCTTTCCATAACAAAAGATTAATTGCGCCTTTGCACCTTCTTCAGAGCCACGGTTATTAGTAGCGACCAGGAGGACACCGAAGCTAAGGTCCGGGTCGAGAACGAGCCGGCTGATGATGCCTTCACTACGGCTGGCGACGAGCAAGTGTCGCCACCGGAGCCAGCTAGGCATGACGCCGAATATCCAACCGCTTCACATGCAGACGAGAAGGAGAAGGGAGCATCTTCAAGCGCGGGGGGGACCAAACTCCGACATTCGGATGACCCGGGTGCCACCTCCTGTTACAAGAACTGCTCCTTTTCCCACTTTCCAGGTATCCGAGCCATCTAACTCGGATAACGCTGACTTTAACCAGCTGATGAGCGCTCTTCTTGCCATGAAAGCTTCAGAAGGGACTGTCCTAGAACGTATGGCTGCAGCACATCAGGTAATTTTTACTTGATACTCCTTATTATACATCCAGTCCCCAAGTCCCGAGTATAATTTTTTTTAATTATCCTCGGTACTTCGCATAGTATTTGCCGATAATCATTTCCTCAGATAAAATACTCTCGCGATATCCGGCTTACAGCTTCACCCGGCCTTTGCAGGCAGAGATTACTCAATCAGATGAAGCGTTACTTAAGGCTGAGCAGCTCTTGCTGGCTGAAGTTAGGCGCAGGGAGGCCCTTGAAGCGGAGATAAAGACTTTGAAAAAAGATGTCTCCTCATACAAGAAGAAGTACAATGCTGCCCAGTCCTCGCTGAATAACCTGTCCGCTCAGCTTACGGACACTTACCGTCTCTTGCTAAGTAAGTTTGCTATTTGCGATTAATTTGCGTATCTCTATCTTGCCGCTGTAATAACCAACATGATTGATATGCTTTTGCATGTTTGGATTGCAGGTGCTAACCTTGCTGCTCCGGAAGAGAATGCCACTACTCAAGTAAAAACTCTGAAGACTGTGCTCCGGACGTTTTTTGCCGGCACAAAACTTTTGCTGGATGCTATCAAGTGGCCCTCTGAGGTATACCCGGGCGAGGAGACCCTTATACAGGCCTTTTCCACAGCACCTGGGTGGATTGAAATACTGAAGCGTTCGTCCTGCCGAATTGGGATGACCCGAGCTTTAACGCTGGCGAAGGCTTATTTTCCAAAGCTTGACCCGACGAAGATAGTATCCGGGTTCCCAGAATTTAAAGCTGACGGGTCCAAATTCAAGCCCCAGGATTTCAAATCTATACAATCTGCGGTACGTCCTTCAGCCACAGCTTTGGCCGACAAGATGGATCTAAACACAATTATGAGCTCGTATGATTCTGAGGGCAAGGTTATCCTGGTGGAGGCACCCCCCCCTATTGATATGTTGGACAAATGGTCGACTGATCTGGCTAGGAGGAAGGAAGAGGCTGCAAAGAGGGAAGCAGAACTGGGCGTAAAGCCGTCTACCTCTACCCCAGCCGTGCCCCCGCCTGTTCGTCCAGAAGTGAAGAGCCCGGGTAAAGCTGCTGGTAAGGCCATGGAGCAAGTCCAAGACTTAGACCCGGAGGACCACTCTCAGGACGCCGAGTAGGACGCTACCTAGCGCTTTGTGTTTCTCGAGACTGATATGATTTTTGGCGGTGCGCCTGTGCACCATTGATGCTGATACTATGACTGTATGCTTATTAACTTATGAACTCTTTGCCTCCCTGGCTTTTGATAATCTCGATCCTTGTGTCACTTATAAGCTTATTCTCGATACTTCGAACTCTTGTTTTCAGTTTCCTTTTGAGACTCGGCTAACGAGTATCGTAGGTTTTGATAGATGAACTTTTCTTTAAGTCCCCAATACTCGTAAATTAAGGTTTACAGGCTTTGGTAGTTAAACAGTTTGTTTCTGTTTCGAAGTCCCCAGTCCCCATGACCCAAAGTACGAGCCATAGGGGTGTGGCCTTTCTCAGATGACATACTGCTGTTTACCAAGCTGAATACCAATAGCTGTTTACATAAATACTGAAGTCATGCTTAATATTTGTTGAGTTTCCGGCTTTTCTAGCCTTATACTCTGCATGGACTTGTGGTTTAGATGACCCTTTTGATTATCTTGTACTGTAAGCCGGCTTTCGCGTGGATACCATGTCGTTGCATCTATACGAAAAACAAGATCAAGCAAGCCGCCTTGGGCTGCATAGTTTGATTGTAATCGTACGTGAACAGATCATGCCACTTTAGTGCGAGTCACATCGAGCTTAAGTAAGAATAACCAAGAAATTTGGCTCCTTTGTCCAGTTATAAGATTGCAGCTGTACCCGTTTTTTCGAGTAATCAGCCCTCATAACTCATAGGCATCATGGCCGGGTCTCCGGGTTTTGTGATTACTTAGTGAAGCAGATCACCCCCCGGAGACCTATATTCATGTAATGTATTTCGATGATACTGATGTATTGATAGTAAGAATGTTACTTACTTGTAACTGAAGCAAAGACCATGATAAGACTCGAAACCATCTTCTTTTATTGATAAAAATTTCTTTTTTGAATCAGCAGGCCGCCTCATTAAAAACCTTCCAGTCCCTTAGGTACCCTGGATAGGAAAAGAGTGCGTATGAAACCTGCCGCCCATTACACTGTTTTAGTTATTCTCGAGAGTCGGCCTCGCGTTGATACGGCCGACGCACATTCTCCACTTGCTATGCCCTTTCGTAATGAGTACCGGATTTGCTAGCCAGTCCGGGCATATCGTCCTTGAAACGTGATCAGCTGCGGATGGTGGTACGTCTTCTTCTTCCCTGCTGAGGGTTTTGAAAGTATTGCTCCTGATGAAGCCTACCATCTTAGGGTTTTGTTCTGCCCTAACTTTTGCTTTGTCCCCCTCAGGGGTTGGCTTTTTTGACGTTGTCCTCTCTTCTAGGTCTACCTGAGAACGGTAATGTTTGAGCTCTTCCTTCCTGCAGGCTTGCTCGGCCATTGCCGCGTCTCCCTCATCGCACTCAGCCGCTATATCCCGGTTTCCGTGTATTGTAATGGTCTTCTTGGGACCCGGGATTTTCAGTTGTAGGTACACATAACACGGTCTTGCCATGAACTTGGCATAAGCCGGCCTTCCAAACAATGCATGATAAGGACTGCGCAACTTTACTACCTCAAAGGTAAGCCACTCGACTCGATAATTATCCTTCGACTCTCCAAAAGCTACTTCCAGTGCCACCTTTCCTTCAGGGCATGCTGAGTGACCCGGCACTATCCCGTGAAAAACTGTTGTACTCTTTTGCAGCTGCGATTCCTTTAAGCCCATTCGCAGAAAAGTTTCCCAGTACAGGATATTGATACTACTTCTCCATCCATCAAGACTTTTTTCAGCTCGTAGCCGTTGACCTGTGGTGCCACTACCAAAGCTAAAACTCCCGGGTGATCAACTCTATCCGGGTGATCCTTCCTGCTCCATGTTACCTCTTGTTCTGACCACCTCAAATACCTTGGAACAGCGGAAGAGACCGAATTAACCGCTTGTTTCAGTATCTTCTTATCCTTGTTAGAGCCTCCTGTAGTGTGCACATGATATTGACCCAGTTGTTTGGGGTTAGCTTGAAAGCCTCCTGCTCCATTTTGATTGTTACCTTGATTTCCAGCTGGCGGATTGCCGGCTGGGGGCGGCCCGTTACCCAGGTTTCCACCTAGACCCGGACCTCCTCCCCGGCCCGCACCTCGCATAGCTCTGTTCACTTCTTCGTTCTTCCACCTTTGTAAGTCGGCACATTGCTCTAGTGAATGATTGGCCGGCTTGCCATTCCTACTATGCTTCGGGCACGCCATCCTAAATATGTCCCAACTGTTGCTTGGTCTTGGAGGTCCTTGGTAGTGTCCCCCATTGTGATTTCCAGTATTGAAATTCCCTTCGGATCTAGGTCTTGAAGACCCGGCCTCCGTATTGGCCACAAACTCGGAATTCCCCTCAAACGGGCGCTTGTTCTGGTTACTTCCATTATTGTTTAGCGCCGATCCATTGCCGGTTTTCCCACTGTTACTTGCGCTTGCTTTTGCCTTCTTGTCATCAACTTCCTCCTCTGTGGTGTCCGTTGCAGCGTGTTTGTTGCACGCATCCATTAACTCTCCCATTGTAACCTCCGCTGCATTCCTACTAGATTTCATGCGAGTTAGCTTTTGCACTAAAGGAACATACTTACATGTTTTTGCCATAGCTTGTAGCGCGTCCTTAGGCTGGATATCCGTAGACGAGTGGAGTATCTCCATAACCCGGCGTACCCAGCTGCGTGCCGATTCTCCTTTCTTCTGAACGCATCTTTCTAAATCATCAATAGTAAATAACTTCCTGCATGTCCCATGAAAGTGTTTGATGAATGCGGTCTTTAGCTCCTCCCACGATTTGATCGATTTTTCCGGTAGGTTGGTGAACCATAATTTTGCTGCTCCCTCTGACATCATTAAGTACATGAATTTGGCTTGGAGATTCTCGGATGCGTTGCGAATTGACATTGCCATCTCATAGCTGCTCAGCCACGTTTCTGGATCCATTGTTGGCTCATAATTTACTACTTTCCCCGGCTCTTTGAACTTCTCCGGGTAAGGTTCTGCTCTGATATCGTCCGAAAGGCACTTTGGTCCCGCAAGGGCGGTTGGGGCCGGTCTTGCCCGGGAAACGCGTGACCCGGCTGGGGGTACCGCGGGGTGCGGCACCACCGGTAACTCGTGCGCTGCAGACCCGGCCCCGGCTCTTCTGGCTCTGGAACTGTCCACCACCGCCTGCGCTGCTGATACTACTGGTGCTGTCTGGATACGCGGTGGAGGCGGCATTTGCTGCTGCTCTTCCCTTCGTTGTGCCGCATTCGTTGGAACATGGCCCTGTTGCTGGCTGGCGTACGGCGTCCCATGCATCCCGCTCCTATGATCCGGATAATTGGCCTGCTGTGCTACCGCGGTGTGTAGTAGATCGATTGCTCGTCGGGTTCCTTCCGCATGAGGCGAGTCTCCCACAGGGATCTGGTTTAATGCGAGCGTTGCTGCGTACACGTTGTCCATGGGATTGTTGTAATGACCCGCTGGTGTGCGGAACCGTGATTGTGGTGGCGGCATGGTATTGCCGGCTGTCACCCCTGTCGGTGGCAGAGGTAACCCAGCTGGCGCGTTTACCGGGTGTGCTCCCGTTGAAAGTCGCGGTATGGTCCCTTGGTTCGTCGGTGGAATCGGCTGATCTTGAGGCGTAAACACCAGGGCAGTCGGGTTAATAACCCCTCCTGTTGCCGGCAGCATAGTTCGGTGTCTTTGGTGCATCCTTGTCGTTTCCTCCCGGAGCCGGGTTTCTCGGTCATCCAATTCGCGCTGCCGCGCGACCATCCCCTGCCTTTCTGCTTCCACTTGCCTTCTTTGCTGCTCCAATGCACGACGAGCCACGTCCAGGTCTCTTACACGCTCCGCAGCGTTTTCCGGGGTAATAACTGTGGCCAAGACCGTAGGGTCCAAAATCAAATTATTATCAAACAGAGCTGGGTGACGCGGATTCGAGGGGCCCGCCCCTGGTGTCCGGTTTGCTTGGAACCCAAACATATTTGCGTGTCGCTCCTCCTCCGCTGGGCGACTGGTGACCGATGCCGATTCTCCATCGACCTGGGCCAAAATCGGGCCAGCCGTACCTTGTTGCTGAGCCAGCACCTGCGCCGCCCCGACTGGCGCCGCGGCTGCGTTTCCTTGATTGGTATTGATTGCGGGGGCCGCATAAACTGCAACCCGGCGCATAATGCTTGGCGTAGATTCGTACCGTTCTTCCTCTTCGCTATTTTCCTTCTCGTATCGGTCCTCCGATAAATCCCGTATAGACTCGGCACCTTCCTCCCTCTCTGTCGGACCCGTTGTTCCGATCGATTCTTCTTTTTCCGATTGAACACGCGTGTCCTCCCCTGACACAGAATCAGATTCAAGATTATCACGGCTTGAATTGGAAGCACATACCATACCGATGAAGACGTTGATGCGGCCGACTGTCACGACGGATCCGGTTTCGAGGTGATCCGACTCTGGCCCCCAGCCAGAATCGTCTACCATCTTCTCTCCTTGGTTGTTGACGTAGATTTCTCCGACGACGAGGTTCCTCATGTTCTTCCGAGCTTCTCCCGTGATGTAAACACCTTTGGACGCAGGCCCCACGGTGGGCGCCAACTGTCGTGGGATAATCACGGCAGATGTTACCGGGGGTAACTGATCTAGGGGCAAGTCGACACAGGTATTTGGGAGAGGGTTTAGCTCGAAGGAAGACATGGCGGAAAGCAATCTAAGAGCCGGAAAACAACTCGCCGGATCTCGATATGATTACACTGGATACTCGATAATAGGTGTTACAGTTATGACTTGAATCTCTGGCAAACTAAACCTAGGGGCCGGTTTATAAAGCACCCGTACACCCCTAACTTGCCCTTCAAGGCACATCTTTGAGTCCTACTCGAACTCCACATATAAAGCCTATCTTTCCTTATCGCAACCCACAAGCCGGGTTACGCATCTCACAAGCCTTTGGGCCTTCTAATAATCTCTTTACCCCTATCCAGGTATTGCTCAGCTCACCTCGGGCCGGATTATACCTCGAAGTGGGCCTACCGGGTTACTATCCCCCCATCAGATACCGTACTGCTGAGTAAACCCACGAGGGACCAAACTTGCCTTGTGTTTATCAATAGACCCATCAGGACGAAACTTGGTCTTGAAAATCCACTGGCTGCCAACTATGTTTGTACCAGGAGGTCGAGGAACTAGAGTCCACGTTTTGTTAAGCTGGAGAGCAGCGAACTCGTCTTCCATCGCAGAACGCCAAGCAGGCTCCGAAAGGGCGGTGCGAGCAAGGAACAGCAAAAACGCTCGACGCCGATACGGATCATACCGTACAGTACCGTCGGTCCAAATCTTAGGACCGTGCACATCATTTTGCCGCCGAGTGACAGCGCCCCGAGGCATGTCAGGAGCTGAAGACGACGATGAGACCGGCACGTCTGGGAGAGTGGACGCAGGTGGGCTGGGCTGACCAGGTGACGGCGGCAGCCCGGCATCGGAGGATACCGACGGCCCAGGGCCTGGAGACGGGCCTTGCCGAGACGATGGCTCGGGCGAGGTGGGCTCTGTCGGCCTAGCGAAAGGAGACGCGCTGGGCACTGCCGGAGGCGACGTAGAGGCGTGCGCGATCTCCGAGGCATGCAACGTGCCATGCACGTCGATCGCGGGGGCGGGCAGCACGTCGATCGGCTGACTCTCCTGCACAGGAACGGAAGAACAAATACCAGGAGGATAAACAGGTAACAAAGATGTGTCATAACGCATATTAGTATTCTGTAAAACTGGTTCATTCTCAGGAAAAGAAACAGGATGCAACTGAGACACATCGACCACGACCCCTGGTTGAGCAAACGGAAAAACACCCTCATCGAAGATGACATTACGAGAAATATAAATACGTCCCGTGGAGCGATCAAGACACTTGTATCCTTTGTGCATGGGACTATACCCTAGTAAAATACACATCTTAGATCTAAACTCAAGTTTACGTGAGTTATACTTACGAAGAGTCGGCCAACACGCACATCCAAAAGTGCGTAAGAAGGAATAATCAGGAGACACATTAAGAAGGCGAGATAGAGGCGTGTTGTTCTGAATAACCGGTGTTGGCATCCGGTTAATAAGGTAACGGGTAGTAAGAAAAGCTTCGTCCCAATACCGAAGAGGTAGAGAGGAGTGAGCAAGGAGAGCTAGGCCTGTTTCTACGAGATGTCTATGTTTGCGCTCAGCGATACCGTTTTGTTGAGACGTGTGTGGGCATGAAACACGATGGGAGATGCCAGTGCGCTGAAAATAGGCATGTAGGCGATGATATTCACCACCCCAGTCAGATTGGATGGCATGAATCTTGGTGTTTAGAAGAAGCTCAACATGGTGCTGAAAAGTGTAGAAAATGTTCTCAACATCAGACTTATGCTTAAGCAATTAAATCTAGCAATATCGACTAAAATCATCAATAAAACTGACATAGTATTTGAAACCTCTAGAGGAGGACAAAGCCGGTCCCCAAACATCTGTGTGAATAAGCTCTAAAGGAGAAGTGGACACTCGTGTAGAAGAAGAATACGGTAGTTGGTGACTCTTAGCCCGTTGACATGCATCACAGACCGAAGAGTCAACACTAGGGGAACACGACAAATTATTTTTCCTAACAATATTTTGAACTACACTATTTGAAGGATGACCAAGACGCTGATGCCATTGATGCGAATAAAGCTTGATGCCGGATGAAGCGTGCCGAGCAGAGGACACGGCACGGCCAAACGGAAGGGGATAAAGACCACCACGACTTCTACCTTGAAGAAGAGTTTTTCTCGTGACTTGTCCATGACATAGAAAGAATATTTGTGAAACTCAAGGAAGACGTTATTATCGCAAACAAGTCGATAAACGGAAAGAAGATTTTTGCTCAAACCAGGGACATGAAGAATATTTTTCGATTCTAAAGATTTTGAAGAACCAGTAATACGAGAATGACCAATATGTGACATGGACAAACCTGTACCGTTAGCAACCTGGACTTGATCCTTGCCCTGATAGCGCTCCTGAACGCCGAGACGAGACATGTCGCTGGTGAAATGATCCGTGGCGCCCGTGTCGAAAAACCATGGTTGTTGTTGCTGATCATCATGGTAGGAAGCCGCAGCATTGCCAGAACGACGATCCTTGTTCTGATAAGTCTGATTGAACCGTTGGCGACACGCTAGAGCTTCGTGCCCCCAGTTCTTGCAGATCTGACAACATGGACGATTTTTGCGACCATCACCTTGTCCTCCGCCACACTGTCCTCCATTGCCGCGATTCTGCGGCTGCTGTGGGCCTCGGTTCTGCTGCAGCTGGTACTGGCCACCTCCAGTACCGCCTTGCGGTGCACTTGATGGATGGCCTCCAAAACGCCCGGATGGATTGGCATCAAAAGGACGGCCGCCGCCAGCACGGGCAGCGGCGTTGGCTGACGATGAGAAATCGCCCAATTGTGCGTTTTGTTCCTTCATCGCCTCGCATGATAGAAGCATCACGTAGAAGTCGGAGAGGGACAGCGACGTGGCCGCCGCGTTGAGGATGGTGAGGGCCTGCTGCACTCCTTCAAACTGAGAGCCTAGGCCAACGACGATGTAGTCCATGAGATCATCATCGGAGATGGGGGAGCCGGCCATGGCCATCTGGTCGGCAAGACCCTTCATCTTGTTGTAGTAGTCCGCAACAGAGAGGTCGTTTTTCTTCAACGATCCAAGCTGACGACGGATCTAACGGACTCCCGCGCGGCTTGAGGCGGCGAACATAGAGGTGAGAGAGGCCCAAACCGAGGCGGCAGTGGTGCGGCCAACCATCTGCGCGAGGATGTAGATATGCATGGATCCGAGGAGGACACTGAGGAAGCGCTGGTCGGTGTACCACCACATGGCGAAGTCGGGGTTCTGCACCGTTTTGACATCGGCTCCTGTCCCGGTGGTGATTGTTGCGGGAGGAGCGGGGCAGCTTCCATCGAGGAAACCGTGGAGTCCCTGGCCGGCAATGTGCGGCACAACCTGGGTCTTCCAAAGCAGAAAATTTGTGCGATCTAGCACGACGGTCATGGTGTTGGACACGGAAGACGGCAGGGACGTGGAGGCGGTGGTGATTGGGAGCGGGGTGGAGGCACCGGCGGCGGAAGTACTTCCGCCAGTTAAAAGGGAGAGCGCAGACGAGGAAGTCATCGTGCGAGCGCCTCGAAGAACCCTAGCTGGTCGGACCGGGGTGAGGCTCTGATACCAAGTTAACGATAATTGGTTGCCGTGGTTAGCCCACACGGCTGGCTCTCATTATATAGGTCGATGAACGTGTCCACAAAGATACAAGACCGGGTACTACACGTACCGGTAAACATCTAATCCTACTAGGACTCTAAACCTACCATAACCCTAATATGTAGCATTCATGTGAAAAGACATGATGACTGATAAGAGAGTACCAACTAATTGCATGCATGTGTGCTGCAATATACTCATGACTACATACATGGATATGGATATACGTCGACTCGATTAATTTAATTATGTGCACAAGTTTATATTTACAAAACATTCATGAGTGTCTGTATAGAGAATAGAGTACCAAGCGGATTACAGATGACCATATCAAACAATGAAATTGTTGTTGTATAATCTATTTAATTTATTTATTTATATACTAGAGATTCTATTTGAATATCCAGTATGCATCATGCAGACATTTCTATCTCATTATTGTGCCCACTATAATTTCTAAGAGATATTTGAACACAGAAATTAGGGTAAAAATCATGCCAATGTTTAGTATATAGTCTAGAGGCTTCTGTAAGTATGCTTAGCTAATCGTACATTAAAATCTACTTGTAATTTTTTTAGCATATCATTAGATATCTCTACCATAAATATACATACTCAATATATTTTGTGAAGTTCTAAAAATAGTTAACAAAAAAACTATGCTACAAAATATAGTTTAAATCTAGCACATTGCAAATATAGTTTGAAACCATTGAGTTGCGACTATATACAAAATATATTACAACTAACATTTAACGATTTTATGTGGTTAACACTACCAAATAAGAAATAATATACAATTATAATGTTGTATCTAAAATAATTATAAAATTTTAATATAAATTGTAATATCAGTCTGCCTCGGTGCCCAAATATTTGAACACGGAAATTAGGCTAAAAATCATGCCAATGTTTACTATATACTCTAGAGGTTTTGTAAATATGTTTAGCTAATCGTACGCTAAAATCCACTTGTAAGATAATTTTTAGCATATCATTAGTTATCTCTACCATAAATATACATACTACACATAATTTTGTGAAGTTTCGAAAATAATTGACGAAAAAACTATGCTACAAAATATAGTTTAAATCTAGAACATTGCAAATATAGTTTTAAACCATTATGAGTTGAGACTATATAAAAATATGTTACAACTAACATTTAATGATTTTATGTGGTTAACACTACCAAATAACAAATAATATACCATTATAATGTTGTTTCTGAAATAATTATAAAATTTTAGTATAAATTGTAATATGACTCTTCCCAGGGCCCAAATTTCATATCGACTCGCCTTGATTCCGCTGCATTGACCTCCTTGGTCACAAGCCACCGCTCCCCTTACACCACGGGAAACGCTTCAGAATCTGATGGCCGTATTATAGGCCGACGGCCAAATGTCGGGACCGTCGGCGTATGGGCGGAACATGGACAGCCCACTAACTTGGTCGTCGGCGTAGGAATGCCGTCGGCATATGGGGCCGACCCTGACGGTGACCGTTGGTGTATAACCGGTCTTCGGCGTCTAGGAGGCCACGTGGAACGGTGAAACGGGGAACGACTGAGGGCCTCTATGGAGGGATACGCCGCCGACCACCCCGTCGGCCTATCCAACAAATTTTTTCTTTTTTTATTTCAGTAATTGAACTGGCTTAAATTTATATTTATTTATTTCTGTATATATTTTTAATGTAGGTATAGTTTATAAATAAAATGGAACGGTTAGTACCTACGAATTTTGATATCCCGTTACCCGCATAAAATAATGGCGTGAATCCGGAATCTGTCCATACAACATAAATATGAAATAAAAGAAACATACATATATAATATACATCTAAAACATAAATATGTAATATATGGCTCAGTTTTTACAAACCCCGAGGTTCCGAAGCCATGTGCATGCGTCGTGTAGCCCCCTAGATGGGCATCGAAAGGGGGTAGAACCTTATCTACTTTTATGCATCATTAGGTCATAAAGACACGTAAAGACAAATTTGGACCAAGGATTCTATAAGATTCCCTCGGGTATACCCGCTGCGATAGTTTCGCGGTTTTCGGTCCTCACAAATCCCGTATCAGGAAAACCGGAGGGAATCTCCTGAAGAGTTGGGTTCTAGCATTGCCTTGTGTGTTTCTAGGGTCTACCATAACACAACAAAGCAACTAGTTCCACTTTTCTATCCCCTTTCGACGTCGTTACCTGGTGTATTCGTATAAGTCTGGTTTTTCTCTAGCGGGGCTAGGATTTCACCGGAGAGGGGCTCCGGAGCGTGTGTATCTCAACACAAGTTAGAAGGTGGCATACCATGTGTGTACAAGTATGTTATGGATTCTGGATGACAAATATTGCACTCTAGGGTGTGACCTGCTTCACCGGTATCCACTTCTCTATAGGAAGTTTACATGCACTTATAGCATGAAAGTCTCGTATCGGAAAAACCAGATGGAAACTTCTGAACAGTTGGGTTCTAGCTTTTTCTTGTGTGTTCCTAGAGTCTACCATAACACAACCAAGAAAATAGTTCCACTTTTCTACCCCCTTTCGACATCGTTACCGCGTGTATTCGTATAAGTCTGGTTTTTTCTCCAGCGGGACTAGAGTTTTACCGGAGAGGGGCTGCGGAGCGTATGGATCCCAACACAAGCTAGGGTGTTCCATACCACATGTGTAAAAGTATGTTATGGGTTTTGAATGGAAAATATTGCACTTTGGGTTGTGACCGACTTCACCGGCATCCACTTATCTCTAGGGAGTTAACATGCAATTATAGCCTGAAAGTCCCGTATGAGTAAAACCGGATGAGTTAACATGCTTGCTTTCCTAATACCCGATCTTCAAAAGAATGTTTTTGAGAATCAAGATGACCTAGGAGATGAAAATAATTGTTTTCAGAGACAACCGAAGAGTGAAACATATATTGATATCTAGTACTCTCTTTGTGGCATCATGACTGAGTGTAATTTAGCGTGACAACATGTGGTTATATTATTTGAATGTATGCAAAAACTGAATATCGACCGGACGTTCTAATAAGTTGAGAGCTGATGTTATAATCTAAATTGCTTCCTTCAAGTTACAGTAGCACTCTAAGATTTTAGCGATCGCATGGATAAGACTAGCGTTATTCGTAGTTTGGAGGTGTTTCTAAGAATTTTATTCTTTCCTGTTAAAAAAGCGACGTGTACCAACAACCACGAATGCGACCATCAGAGCATGTCTAACAGGACCCGTAAAACGCGAGCGCCCCGTAAAATTCCGGCGGCATACGGGGCGCGAGCCAAAACGGCCGTCTAGCAGGCCCCGTATGCCGCCTGGCCCGTAACAAAATTTTACGGGGCCTGCTCCACCGCCCCCTCCGCCCCGTACATATAGAGGGTGAGGGTTCGGGTGGGGGTCCAACCCCCCACCCGCAACCCTACCTCCGCCGCGCGCCGCCGCCGCATTCGCAGTTCCGGCGAGCAATTACGCACGCGCCGCCGCAAAATTAGAAGCTCCACCACCGCCATGAGCTCCCCCGACGCCTCCGGCTCCTCCACCGCCCGCTCCAAGCGCCGCCGCGAGCCGGAGACGCTCGAGGAGGCGTGGCGGCTCCATTGCAAGCACTCCGTTGCAGGGAGCCGCCGCAGCGTGTGGAAGTACGTGGCGTGGCCGGAGGCCATGCCGGACACGCTGAAGGACTACGCCCCGGGAGGGATTTACTACAGCGTCGACCCGCCGTCGCGGCCGATGAGCGGCCGCAAATTCGAGAAATGGCTCGCGGAGAGGGAGCTGCTGCAGCAGTGCAAGCGCGGCGGCGACGGCGCAAGCGGCAGCGGAGGAGGAAGCGCGGCAGCGGAGGAGGAGGCCTTGCCGGCGACAGAGGAGGAGGAGGAGGCCGCCTTCGCGGCCGCGCTCGAGCTCTCGAAGCAGGAAGCAGAGGCGCGGGCGCGGGCGGAAGCGGAGGAGGAGGCGAAGGCCCTCGCCGACGTCGAGGCCTTCAAGGCGATGGAGGAGGCGAAGGCCGGCCCCGTCGTCTTCCTCGACTAGTTTTTTAGGTTTAGTTCTTGTTCTAGCAGTTCTTGTAATGGTGATCTGAGAAATGAATGAAATCAAGCTTTATCTTCTCTCCCGCGTAGTTCGAATTTAAACATACGGGGCGGATTTAAGGGGACTGCTAGACGAACTTGAAAAACTGAGCAAGGATTTTGCTAGTTTTCCTATACAGGGCCCTCTACACGCGATTTAGAGGGCGAAAGTTTACGGGTCCTGTTAGACATGCTC
>JAPCYS010003518.1:0-21017 GCA_028641055.1 Alopecurus myosuroides | reverse complement strand
CGCAGGAATTTCACCCTTTTTGCGAAGGTTACTGACAGGGTGGCCCCCCTGTCAGCTGCTGCGCCCGCACCGCTGGCCACGTTGGCCCCAGGGCCCACTGGCAGTGACCCAGGCTAGGTCACTGCACGGTGTAGAACGTTTCTGTCCAGTTTCTTTTAATCTTAGTCCTAATCTTTTACATATTGGTCCCTGAAAATAAATTGCTAATAACTTTTATTTCCTAAATCCAAACAATAAAAGTAAAATATGTTTGTTGAACCAAATTTAATTCTCTACCTGTTTATAACTTTTGTATTCTGTTTTGAATAATTCAAATGCATTCAAATTTCAAATTCAAACAATTCATTTGAAATTTGTATAATTGCATAACTAATTCATACTTAATTCAAATAACACAAATAAAATATGTTTTCCATGCCATTTTAAACCACCTTTTCAAATATAAATTTTGTTTCATGTTTTGAATAATTAAAATTGCTTAAATAATTTAAACCTTGTTTAAATCATTTAAATTTGCTAAATTTATAACTTGCTCAAATTAAATTATTTTTTTTGAACATATAAAATATGTTTTCAAACCAGAAAAGTATAACCTTTTCAAATATGAATTTGGTTTAATGTTTTGAACAAATAAAAATTCAAATAAATTCATACTTGAATTTAATTCATTTAAACCTTGTTTGACTTGTTTAATTCATAAATAATTCATCTTAATTCCTTTTTCAATAATTGAAACATGTAATCCACCTAAAATTTTGTGTTCTTTCCAAATATGAACTTTTTTTATCTATTTTGAACAATTAAAATTGGTGAAAACAACAAATGGTTGTGTAACACCTTTAAGGAACCAAAATTCAATAACTTAATAAATAAAATTCCAAACTTGGTAAACCTTATTTCAAATTTGTTTCTATTGTTGTTATTTTTCTGTTTTCCTCATCCATGCATCATACTAATCCACTTTCACCTGTTGATTAGTTGTAAAACAATTATTCCAACCTTAATTGATGGGCTTTTCATACGCAACTCAAATTGCATGTGGGTCCATTTAATCATGTTGTTACCATGTCAACTAGTTTATTTTGATGCATCAATTAAATGGTCATGCATCATCCCATGATTGTGCATTATGCCATGTTATTGATTGTTTGTCTCTTTGCGTTGTTTGTTTGCTTCTTCTCGAATAGACGACGACGTTGAGACAGACGAGCTTTACGACACCCCTTCTGAGGATCTAGCCCAGTACCAGGCTACTGAGTTTGCAGGCAAGTATTCACTCACATGAACCATTGTGTTCCTTTCAACATTGGATACCGATACTTTCCGTTGTCTATTCTGCTAGCCATATGAATCGTTGCTTCTGTTCGATCCTATCACATGTTATCCTTTAACCCTGACATAGCCTCACCTCCACACCTATAACCCCATTGCTTGTTGCCCGTGTCTTACTAGCATGCTTAGGGTTGTTTTTGCTCGAGTCTGTTACCCGTTACTTTCTGTTACTATATTTTCATTATGTTTTGGGGCTCGATGTTTAAACAATCAACCTGTTAATGTTTGAGGTAATAATAATTTGTTGATAAGGCACCGGCAGGAGGCCCGGCGTGGTTTTGAGGCCTGCTAGTGTCGACCCTAATTAGGAAAGGGGTCTTGTCTACTGATCCATGATGAGCGCACTATCCGCATGTGGGAAGCGTGTATGGGCGCCCCCCTCAATTTGATTCGATTCGCATCTCGTCCAAATCGCCTCATTTAGTTCGGGTTTTCCATTTGCCGCATGCATATGCAGGTGCGAACCCTTGGTACCAGGGTGGAACTTTTGTAGTCGGCATTTAGGGAGACACGTTCTTAGAGTGCTATGAGGGTCCCCTTTTCTTCGTGGGGCTTGATTAGCCGTGCGCTCACTGCACGGGGTTCTTTGGGCTTGATGCGAAGAAGAGTTGAGTTGTGTTGAGTGCCCCGCTTGGTGGGAGGCATTCCATCTGGCGGGTTATTCTTACGTGTACGGCCAAATTGGTGCACCCCTGCAGGGATAAATCTTCTCGAGAAGCCGTGTTTTCCGCGGTTATGGTTGACTTGGTGAAAGTACTGGCTAACAAGTACTCAGAACAACTTACACCTAACTAATGATAACTTGACTAGTAATAGTCTTATTGCCACAATAACTTGATCCATCATTAATCCAACTGTGTGAGTTATCCTCGGATTGCTTCTTTGGATAAGGGGCGAGATCCAGGATGGGTTTGTTTGGAGTTAGTTATAGTTGGTTACGATACGCTATCTTATCTCTTTTCTGTTAGCCGGAAGTTGTAGTATGTTCTATAGTTGGTTAGTGCAGCCAGCTGCCGCATCTTTTGTACCACCCTTTCTTCCGTTGAACCCAAAGCATCTGTGCTTGGTGTTGACGGGTTACACTTTGGTGAACTGTGAGTCTTGCTTGCCAGTACGTTTATGTACTGACCCCTTTGGGGCTGTGGTTTCCGCAGACTACGCTTACGAGGATCCCCGTGGTGGCTACTACGTGGAGTTTGACGAGGCTGCTGACGAGTAGATAGCGGACCCGGGCAGGATCCGAGACATCGTGGATAGGCTCCGTCTTTTCGTTTCCGGCTTCTTAAGCCTATTTGGATTTTGTCTGTACTCAGACCTTTTGAATGCTTCCGCTGTGATGTAATGATGATATGTTGGGACATGTGTCCTCTGGATGATTGTATTTGCTATCTCTGCTCCAGTGAGAGCTATTTGCAACTTATTTCTATTTATTTGTGTCTTAGAGATCTGTTGTGCTATCATTTTGTTAAACGTCGTTGACGTACCATGTGTGTATGGTATGAAGTACGTCAATGGTAGTATCCTGATTTCTATGGGATGGTTTACGTAGACGATGAACAGTAGGGGTTGGTTGTCACACATACGTGTGTTGGCCTACTCGTAAGAGATGCGGGTGCCGGTAAGCCCCGTAATCCAATCAACTACTGTTCAACGGAACTGCGAGTATCCTCTAGAAGTCCGGGTGCGACACACTTGGAGTCTCAACCTAGCCATCATGCTCCTACTTTCACTAGTGGATACTCTCAACAATGATCACATAAATGAATAACTAGATAGCTTCTCTCACTATGCTACTCTTAACCCTCTCCGGTTAGATAACGAACACTAATCATTGCATAGGACTGTAACAACACTCCTCAAGTTTGTATTTCCATGTCTAGTTAACCCCACGCTATCACTATGAGCGCCCTAGAAAGTACTAAGAAAACTCCACAATTTCATAGAGGAGACACACACGACATGCACACTGTCACCTTCACTCCGTGATACAAGGTGACTCCAAAGTTCATATTAATAAAGCACTTGAGTAGCAAAAGATGAAGAGTAACATCTACGAATTCAAATAGATTACAAAACTCATGATCACATATAGATCACACCATGGGAGAGAGAGATGAACCACAATAGCTACCGGTAGAGCCCTCAGCCCCGGGGGAGAACTACTCCCTCCTCATCATAGGAGACAGCAACGGCGATGGAGATGGCGGTGGAGTCGAAGGAGACGGCTTCCGGGGGCACTTCCCCGTCCCGGCAGGGTGCGAGAAGAGATATTTGTACCCCGAAACTTGTCGGTGGCGGCGGCGGAGCTACGGATGTAATTTTCGGGAAAAGTCAACTCCCCTAGGGATTATGCCTCGGGGAGTATATATGGGCGAAAGAACGATGCCGGGAGTTGGCCAGGGGGCCCACACCCCTAGGTGGCGCGACCAGGGGGACCCGCGCCACCCCATGGTGTGGCCACCCTGTGGCCCCCCTCCGGGGCTCTTCGAGACTTCTGGATGCTTCCGAGACTTTTAGACTTCTGGCTTTCGAATTTTCCAATTCCGAGAATATTTCCAGAACAACTTTTCTGGAACTAAAAACAGCAGAAAACAAGGAACTGGCTCTGTGGCATCTTGTTAATAGGTTAGTCTCGGAAAACATAAGAAAACGTAGGAAAACATACGGAAAACATGTAGCAATTGGCATAATATCAACATGGAACATCAGAAATTATAGATACGTTGGAGACGTATCAAGCATCCCCAAGCTTAGTTCCTACTCGTCCTCGAGTATGTAAACGATAAAACAAAATAATTTCTGAGGTGACATGCTACAACACAATCTTGATCATAATATGTAAAGAACATGTAAACTAGGATCAAATGAACTAAAGTTGTGATCTGTATTTGATATCAACAAGTAATGCATAAACAAAGAAGAAAGAATTAAAACTTTTAATGAATAAATACTAAAAGACTATCAACCGTGCAAAGTTTATTAGAGGCGATTTAAGCTTTCAAGAACAACAATATCATGGACGTCAAACTATCTTCACAACCCCTGTTAGGATCAAATCAAGCTTTCCACACGATGCATGCTTGAATCTTAAACTATTTGTGCACTAAAAACAAGCAAGTGTTTTGCATTGGTCCCTGGCACCGGGATGTTATGGCTAAGAGAACATTATGGGGGGGGAGGTTGGAAGATCAATGGAATAAAGGCTCACAAAGCTGAAAGTGGTCATTAGACAAGAGAAAGTCTTACAACCGAAGCTATGCAAGGAGTAGGGATTGCCACACAATGGATGCACATAGAGCTATAAGTGTATGAAAGCTCTCCAATGTAACTAGTGGGGGTGCATCCAACTTTCTTGCTCACGAAGACCTAGAGCCCATTTGAGGAGGCTCGTCATTGGAATATACAAGCCAAGTTCTATAATGTAAAGTTCCCCACATAGTTATGAATGAATGATAATATGAAAACTTTCTCCAAACTGAAGCATTGGTGCTAAACATGAAGCACAAGTGTGGTATAAAGGATAGTGATGCGCCCCCTCTCTCTTTATTCTCTCTTTGGCCCTTTTTATTTTTTCTTTTTGGGATTTTCATTTTTTTTATATATCCTCACAGGTAGGGGCAACATCCTATATTACAATGAATCATCACACTTTTAGTACTCATAACGCATAAAGAAACATCTCTGATGTTTCTAACTGCATGCTCCTGCAAGTGTAGCAGAATGCATAAATAACCATGAAGCTCATCATCAAGTAACATAATGGAGGTGGATGTTGTGCAGCAATATTTCTCGGAATGGCTATGGAAATGCCATGATAGGTAGGTATGGTGGTTGTTTTGAGGAATAATATATGGGTTTATGTGTAGGAGAACAAAGTCCTCCCACGGGATTTGGATGCACTGACGAAGTTTGCACCAACTCTCAATGTGAGAAAGGGCAATGCACAGTACCGAAGAGGCTAGCAAATATGGATGGTGGAAGTGCCAGGAACCGTAACATAGACTCACGAGTTAAAAGATTACAGCAAGCAAATCATCTTACAAGGCAAAGTGCAAATCACTACAAGAGGGTCCGTGGCAGTGACAGGTCACTGTTAGCTACCCCGACTGTAGCGCGTAACAAAAGGCCGATCAGAAATGTATCACTCGTAGCAATCATATACCACTGTTTCTATCAGCTGGTAATTTACGTGTGGCACAGTTTCAAGTTTCTTAGACCAACCATTAAAAGTTTATACTTACTATCCCTCCATGTTTATCCATTAAGCAAATTAATATCTCAAAACAACAACAGTGATTCAAATGAAGCAGTTTAGTGATCTACAAGACCATGCAAATTTTTCCACTATACCAACTACATAAGCATTTCTATTCCCAAGCAAACACACATATGAGAACCACCTAACTAAAAAAGCTAACAGCTCTAATAAGAGATGCATGAAAACAAAGGATAAACGCAGTACTAGCAAAAAGTGAAAAGTCACAGAACAATAAGAATGAAAACTAGAGTGTTCTAAGCAATGAAAACAGAGCGTGTCTCTCTCCCACAAAAGTATGATAATATCCAACCAATTATTACAGCAAAGAAAACCAGACAAAGTGAAAACCAAAATAAAAGACGCTCCAACTAAAGCACATAAGATGCGACCGAATAAAAATATAGTTTCACTATAAGTGACCTGATAATTTGTTGATGAACAAGGGGATGCCTTGGGCATCCCCAAGCTTAGACGCTTGAGTCTTCTTGGAATTTGCTTGGATGTACCATCGAGGCATCCCCAAGCTTAGGCTTTTCACTTTTCTTGATCACATCATATCATTCTCTTCTCTTGACCCTTGAAAACTTCCTTCACACCAAAATTCTCACAATCTTCATTAGCAACGTTAGTGCAGTTGAAATAATAAATTCACATGGTTCAGTTTCAACACAAGTCTAACATTCAAAAACACATTAGCTACTGTCACAACTTCTTTCAAAATTCTTTTTCTCAAAAGAACACCAAAATAAAGAGATTAAGATGTAAATGCGATAAATGGTAGAAATCTGCTTCCTGCGTAGAAATCCGAAATATGGGCTCAACTTTCCACTAGAGGATTTACTTGGCTCAACAAAAACTCAAAATAAAAGATACAGAGGGGTTGCTAAGGAAATAGACAACACCGAGGTGCAAAGCACACCAAAGAAAACGGGTTGAAAATAGGAAAACAAAACGGGTTGTCTTAGCGCTTTTCTTTAACGCCTTTCAGCTAGGCACAATGATTTCTAAAAGATGCTCACATAAGAAATGTTAATTGAAGCAAAAGAGAGCATCAAGATGCAAACATAAAACACATTTAAGTCTAACCCACTTCCTATGAAAAAGAATCTTGTAGGAAAACAAGTCATGAAAGCACAAAGCAACAAGCATAGGAAAGCAAAACAAGTGCAACTTCAGAAATTTCAACATAAAGAGGGGAACTTAATATTGTTGAGATGCATAAAACCATATTTCCCTCTCTCATAATAACTTTAAGTAGCATCATGAATGAAATTAACAATATAACTATCACAAGAAACATTCTTATCATGAGCCACGCGCATAAAAGAATTAATACTCTCCACATAAGCATAGTCATTCTTATTAATAGTAGTGGGAGCAAATTCAACAAAATAGCTATCATTATTATTCTCATCACCATAATCATTAAATATAGGAGGCATATTTTAATCATAATTAATTTTTTCCTCAATAGTTGGTGGACTGAAAGTATCATATTCATCATTGTAAACAGGTGGAACTAGAATACCACAATCATTATAATCATCATATATTGGAGGCAAGGTATCATCAAAGAAAATTTCCTCCTCAAAACTTGGGGGACTAAAAATATCATATTCATCATAACTAGCTTCTCCAAGCTTAGACTTTTCCATAGCATTCGCAATAATGGTGTCCAAAGAATTCATACTAATAACATTGCTATTAGCATGCAAATAAAGCTCCATATGTTTTTTAATTTTCTCTTCAAAAGCATCATTTCCTAATTCAAGATAAATATTATAAAGTTCTATCATAATTTTGTTGTTTTCCATTAAGACTAACTAGTAAAAATAAAAAAAGCAACATGTATAAATAAGCCTAACTAGTGAAAACAAGAAACAAAAAGATATAATTGCAGAATCTAAAGGAAATAACTTCGAGCACTCACAAAGGATGTGAGTACCTTTTACCTTACCTCCCCGGCAACAGTGCCAGAAAAGATCTTGATGTCTACGCACGCTTCTATTCTTGTAGACAGTGTTGGGCCTCCAAGTGCAGAGGTTTGTAGAACATCAGCAAGTTTCCCCTAAGTGGATTACCCAAGGTTTATCGAGCTCAGGGAGGTAGAGGTCAAAGATATCCCTCTCAAGCAACCCTGCAATCAAGATACAAGAAGTCTCTTGTGTCCTGTAAGGACCCCAGACCGGTAGTCTGAAACCCTCCGTATGCATACATTCACGATCCCAGAAAGATCAGTCGTGAACAACATACAAAGTTGGCATACAGAAATACATCATCCATTACACGAATACATAAAGGTATTACATAAATGATCACATGATCAAGTTTAACACAACTGCCACGCAGGACAGGCAACTTAACAAACACAGCGGAAGACAATTAAAACACAACGGAGATGAGCCCAAGTCACGCCTTAACCTACAGGCTGCTGACTGGGAGACGAGCCTAGTTCGCAAAGTCGTCAGCGTTCTCCTCCTAGTTGATCTCCTCCTGAGATTTGCTCCTCAAAGTCTGGCCAATAAAATAACCAGGGGCGAAACCAAAGTGAGTACATTTGAATGTACTCCGCAAGACATCCCTCATGAAGCTTATATAATGCAGTATGCTTATTTAAGTGGAATGGGTAGGCCATACATAGGGGTTCACTACCCATGACAGATGAAAGATTCATCATGGTTGATTAACATATTTATATCTCTGTTGAAAAAGATACTTCAAAATTAATATAGTTTTCTCTCGTAGATATCATCTATCCAATGTAACTAGTGGGGGTGCATCCAACTTTCTTGCCCACGAAGACCTGGAGCCCATTTGAGGAGGCTCGTCATTGGAATATACAAGCGAAGTTCTATAATGTAAAGTTCCCCACATAGTTATGAATGAAATAATATGAAAACTTTCTCCAAACTGAAGCATTGGTGCTAAACATGAAGCACAAGTGTGTTATAAAGGATAGTGATGCGCCCCCTCTCTCTTTATTCTCTCTTTGGCCCTTTTTATTTTTTCTTTTTGGGATTTTTCATTTTTTTATATATCCTCACAGGTAGGGGCAACATCCTATATTACAATGAATCATCACACTTTTAGTACTCATAACGCATAAATAAACATCTCTAATGTTTCTAACTGCATGCTCCTGCAAGTGTAGCAGAATGCATAAATAACCATGAAGCTCATCATCAAGTAACATAATGGAGGTGGATGTTGTGCAGCAATATTTCTCGGAATGGCTATGGAAATGCCATGATAGGTAGGTATGGTGGTTGTTTTGAGGAATAATATATGGGTTTATGTGTAGGAGAACAAAGTCCTCCCACGGGATTTGGATGCACTGACGAAGTTTGCACCAACTCTCAATGTGAGAAAGGGCAATGCACAGTACCGAAGAGGCTAGCAAATATGGATGGTGGAAGTGCCAGGAACCGTAACATAGACTCACGAGTTAAAAGATTACAGCAAGCAAATCATCTTACAAGGCAAAGTGCAAATCACTCCAAGAGGGTCCGTGGCAGTGACAGGTCACTGTTAGCTACCCCGACTGTAGCGCGTAACAAAAGGCCGATCAGAAATGTATCACTCGTAGCAATCATATACCACTGTTTCTATCAGCTGGTAATTTACGTGTGGCACAGTTTCAAGTTTCTTAGACCAACCATTAAAAGTTTATACTTACTATCCCTCCATGTTTATCCATTAAGCAAATTAATATCTCAAAACAACAACAGTGATTCAAATGAAGCAGTTTAGTGATCTACAAGACCATGCAAATTTTTCCACTATACCAACTACATAAGCATTTCTATTCCCAAGCAAACACACATATGATAACCACCTAACTAAAAGCTAACAGCTAAAAAATGCATGCTAAACATCAGTACTAGCAAAAAGTGAAAAGTCACAGAACAATAAGAATGAAAACTAGAGTGTTCTAAGCAATGAAAACAGAGCGTGTCTCTCTCCCACAAAAGTATGATAAGATCCAACCAATTATTACAGCAAAGAAAACCAGACAAAGTGAAAACCAAAATAAAAGACGCTCCAAGTAAAGCACATAAGATGCGACAGAATAAAAATATAGTTTCACTATAAGTGACCTGATAATTTGTTGATGAACAAGGGGATGCCTTGGGCATCCCCAAGCTTAGACGCTTGAGTCTTCTTGGAATTTGCTTGGATGTACCATCGAGGCATCCCCAAGCTTAGGCTTTTCACTCTTCTTGATCACATCATATCATTCTCTTCTCTTGACCCTTGAAAACTTCCTTCACACCAAAATTCTCACAATCTTCATTAGCAACGTTAGTGCAGTTGAAATAATAAATTCACATGGTTCAGTTTCAACACAAGTCTAACATTCAAAAACACATTAGCTACTGTCACAACTTCTTTCAAAATTCTTTTCTCAAAAGAACACCAAAATAAAGAGATTAAGATGTAAATGCGATAAATGGTAGAAATCTGCTTCCTGCGCAGAAATCCGAAATATGGGCTCAACTTTCCACTAGAGGATTTACTTGGCTCAACAAAAACTCAAAATAAAAGATACAGAGGGGTTGCTAAGGAAATAGACAACACCGAGGTGCAAAGCACACCAAAGAAAACGGGTTGAAAATAGGAAAACAAAACGGGTTGTCTTAGCGCTTTTCTTTAACGCCTTTCAGCTAGGCACAATGATTTCTAAAATATGCTCACATAAGAAATGTTAATTGAAGGAAAAGAGAGCATCAAGATGCAAACATAAAACACATTTAAGTCTAACCCACTTCCTATGAAAAAGAATCTTGTAGGAAAACAAGTCATGAAAGCACAAAGCAACAAGCATAGGAAAGCAAAACAAGTGCAACTTCAGAAATTTCAACATAAAGAGGGGAACTTAATATTGTTGAGATGCATAAAACCATGTTTCCCTCTATCATAATAACTTTAAGTAGCATCATGAATGAAATTAACAATATAACTATCACAAGAAACATTCTTATCATGAGCCACGCGCATAAAAGAATTAATACTCTCCACATAAGCATAGTCATTCTTATTAATAGTAGTGGGAGCAAATTCAACAAAATAGCTATCATTATTATTCTCATCACCATAATCATTAAATATAGGAGGCATATTGTAATCATAATTAATTTTTTCCTCAATAGTTGGTGGACTGAAAGTATCATATTCATCATTGTAAACAGGTGGAACTAGAATACCACAATCATTATAATCATCATATATTGGAGGCAAGGTATCATCAAAGAAAATTTCCTCCTCAAAACTTGGGGGACTAAAAATATCATATTCATCATAACTAGCTTCTCCAAGCTTAGACTTTTCCATAGCATTCGCAATAATGGTGTCCAAAGAATTCATACTAATAACATTGCTATTAGCATGCAAATAAAGCTCCATATGTTTTTTAATTTTTTCTTCAAAAGCATCATTTCCTAATTCAAGATAAATATTATAAAGTTCTATCATAATTTTGTTGTTTTCCATTAAGACTAACTAGTAAAAATAAAAAAAGCAACATGTATAAATAAGCCTAACTAGTGAAAACAAGAAACAAAAAGATAATTGCAGAATCTAAAGGAAATAACTTCGAGCACTCACAAAGGATGTGAGTACCTTTTACCTTACCTCCCCGGCAACAGTGCCAGAAAAGATCTTGATGTCTACGCACGCTTCTATTCTTGTAGACAGTGTTGGGCCTCCAAGTGCAGAGGTTTGTAGAACATCAGCAAGTTTCCCCTAAGTGGATTACCCAAGGTTTATCGAACTCAGGGAGGTATAGGTCAAAGATATCCCTCTCAAGCAACCCTGCAATCAAGATACAAGAAGTCTCTTGTGTCCTGTAAGGACCCCAGACCGGTAGTCTGAAACCCTCCGTATGCATACATTCACGATCCCAGAAAGATCAGTCGTGAACAACATACAAAGTTGGCATACAGAAATACATCATCCATTACACGAATACATAAAGGTATTACATAAATGATCACATGATCAAGTTTAACACAACTGCCACGCAGGACAGGCAACTTAACAAACACAGCGGAAGACAATTAAAACACAACGGAGATGAGCCCAAGTCACGCCTTAACCTACAGGCTGTTGACTGAGAGACGAGCCTAGTTCGCAAAGTCGTCAGCGTTCTCCTCCTAGTTGATCTCCTCCTGAGATTTGCTCCTCAAAGTCTGGCCAATAAAATAACCAGGGGCGAAACCAAAGTGAGTACATTTGAATGTACTCCGCAAGACATCCCTCATGAAGCTTATATAATGCAGTATGCTTATTTAGGTGGAATGGGTAGGCCATACATAGGGGTTCACTACCCATGACAGATGAAAGATTCATCATGGTTGATTAACATATTTATATCTCTGTTGAAAAAGATACTTCAAAATTAATATAGTTTTCTCTCGTAGATATCATCTATCCATGAGGTTTTCATAAACTATTGTTTGAAGAAAGAACATTTTTCTTTGAAAAACTTATTTGAAAGAAAAGAATATTTTTCTTTGAAAACATTGCTTATAAACAACTTCTGACTTTTCATAATCCGTATCTCGCAGATACAAAGTTCACCTACCTCCTAGGTACAAGTCCTTTTTCAAATCATCCTTTTTGAAAGCTTTGACCCAATGCTAGCTACATGGCCATTCAACCGTCCATATCCGAGGACGCGGCTATTTCGAAATAGTTTTACTCTGCAGAGGTGTAAACAATCCACAAGATCCAGAAGATCCGCCGGGAGACATCCACGGACTGCTCACAACAGTATGCGAACATCAGATAACTGGTCCTGACTTTCCACCTAGGTCAAGCTAGTATATGACTCTCCCTTCAATTGGCTTTATTCTCCCCGGCAATACACGTCCCACGTAGCCACGTCAGGAGACCCAACTGCTGCATCCGGAGGGAAAATTAATCCCACGCTTTGCATGTCTCTGTTTAAAAACTTGGCGACATTTCGGTTCAGAGGATCCAATCGCCTATAGCATATTGGGATAGAACATACACTAACAAGATCAAATTTCAAGCCTGGCCCCGTGCCCATGTTGAGGTAGAGTGCCAGTACGTCTTGGTTGTCTAGCGAAGACTAGGTTATGTGTCATTTTAAAAAAACACCTTTCTCCAAAAAGATCATCTCACAATCCTCCTGTGGACAAGGTCCCACCTTTCCACCGGGTTTTCCATAAAGCCTTTGTTTTGCATAAACACAATTTTAGGGTGTCCACTTGGGACTGCTTGGTTTTTTTATCTTTGGGCGGTAAATACCCATATGGTGGCTATAGGCTTGGTATTACCAAGTTTAACTACTGGCATAATAATAACCTACATACTATTATAGGAGTAATAGCCACATCAGAAATAGTTTTTGATAATCAAGTTTTGGTAAAACTTCAGAGGTAAAAACATGCATGATAGATAATGATGAGTAGTGTATCAGCAAGCATCAGGATGGCTTTCCTGGCAACTCCTTGTGTCCCTGGCTTTGGAGTGACTGGAACTTGAAACAAAGCTTCACGACACTTCCTTCTCCTTCGTTTTCTAACGTCGTAAAAAGAATAAAGGACACACATTCAGAATCAATTAAGGCAAGCAACAATACATAACAAGACATATCACAAGGAAACTAATATTAAATCAATCAAACACACTTGGCATAAATGCCATTTAATAAGACAACTGAAGGTTGGAGGAACATATCTCACAACCTTAATATCATGGATTCAGTGGGTGTACCACTCTCATACCAGGATATTAAGAAGCTAAGAATATACTTAGTTTCACATGAATGAGACTACTAAAATAATAAACAACACAAACAATCAAGCCACAAGAGAAACATAGGTATAACACTCAAGCTAAATTAATCACTCAGGAATGCCTACCATAGTAAGGCATACCATAAATAAACAAGATAGCTATTATACTATGCCTGAGTTCACATCAAGACTACAGAAACACTTGATTGCAAAAGTGACTTACACAAATCAGGGAGCCTACACATGTGTAGCAAGTCAATAGACTCATCACAAAACACACAATTCACCTAGTAAGAATATTACTAATATTGGACAAAGTGGAGGGATCCTAGTAACATGCTTCTACTAAAGGTTGCTATAAAAGCATGCATAATAAGGAATGTACCTTACTTAAGGTACTAAAATGCAAACAAGGAACCATGTTATCATAATGGGAATGAAAACATGTCCTCAATCTAGGATACATATATTCTACCAAACACATGTCGACAGGAAAAAGTCCACTATTAAAGTGCTTGGGAAAAAGGTACTACTCAGAGATGAAGGATCAATGGATGCATTCCAATAAGGTAATTGAAATACAACCAGAGGGTCCATGTTATAAAAGCAGGAGTGAAAAACATCTCTACTTGCTATAACAAAAATATCCTAGTTAATAAAACAAGGCACCATTCAGCAAGGCAACTCCTACATACTAGTGGTAATAAAAAGGGCATTACTAGAGGAATCAAACAACACCCCAAGGATGGATTTTCCCTAGCAATCCACACATTATTATAAACACTTACAAACAGAAGCATACACATTATCTTCTAGCTCCATAGCCCAAGGTAAAAATACAAGACACACATAAGTGAGAGAACTATATAAAGGAAACATCTCTATGGTGGGGGAAATATGTTTCCACCAAAAATGCAATGGCATCAGTGGCTGTTCCACTAGTCTACCAAAGCATTTTGAGGTCACAAAGCCTCTGGTCATACTTGCTAAAAATTAACAAAAGCCTAAACTAGCATCTAGTGCAATACACATACTAGTCGAAAATAACAGGATGTTAAAATAAGCAAGGCAATGCTACTCATGCTATTTTTCAAATACAAGTGCAAACTACAGAGGTAAAGTACTACTCATAAAAATACCAAAAAGCTACTAGACCTATGAACACAACACAAAAATTTGTGGCTACACATTCACTAATTTTTATGCCAAAAAATCCTACACATGAGAGAATTTTTCCATAACATTTGCATAGTCATGACAAAGCTACTCATGCTTTTCTACCAACATAAGTGAAAGCTAACATAGGTGACACCACTATGATATAAATACCCAGGTGGTATTGGAAAACAACAATATCAATCAAGGTGCTAGCATAATAATGTTTTGCCCAAACCTCAAACCAAGGAAATAGCTGGAAATATTATTATGCTACTATAGCTACTTCTACAACACCTCAAACCAAACTAACAAAGGTAGTATGATATCAATATCAGTACCAAAGTGGTACTAGATCCATCATAACAACCTCACAAATTTAGCTACCAAACCTATAGTTAAAATACCCCAAATCCTAACACACAAGAATATGCTAGAAAAACAACTATTCATTCAATAATAATTTAAAGCATCTCACGCCATACTAAACCTTTTCTAACATTCTAGTTCTGTAAGAAACCATCAAGATAACATAAAGTAACACATTTATATAAGCTAGAAAACATAAATCTAGTACTCAAATATTGCAATACAAAACATTCACACAAGAAATAATATTCACAGAAATGTGAAAAATCTAGATCTGTCCACAAAATCTTCTACAAAGTCTGAAAAATTAAACCAAGCTAGGGTTAGGTATCCCTAAACATATAAAAGCATCTCCAATTGGATTCACTCACAAATTCATCCTAGATTTGTCAGGATAGATGCTCAAACAGGGACAGATGCTTTTACCAAAACGTATGCCATTTTCTCTAGGTGACAGACGTGCATGCAAGACCACTTTTTGCTGATAGGTATCAACAAGGGATACTCTGATCAGTTGGATTCATATTTTTCCAAGCATTATTTTTAAAGTTATGCCACTTTTTCTTTAGCAGACACATGCTGCCAAAACATTTCTCATTTCTGAAATATTAATCCAAAAAGTGGTTCTGTCACTTGGATCCGGTTAAGAAAATGATAGGCTACTGGTGGTAAAAAGGGTTTGGCAAAAATCCCATTTTTTCTATTTTTCCTAGGGCCAAACCTAAAGTAGTAGTTTCTGCCCAAAATCACAAATGAATAAATCTAACATGCAACGGGCCGATTAGCTACGGGGCGGCGAGATGCTCACCGAGGGGCGGTGAAACTCGACGGCGCGGGGCGAGGGTGGTGGAGGTGCAGCAGGTGGGCATGGCCGCGGCTCGGCGCAAGCAGCAGCTCCCGCAGCGACTCCACGCGGCTTCGGCGACGAACTCTCCTTGCCTCGCTCACAGAGAGCAAGAGAGCAAGCTAGCAAGCAAGCAAGAAAGCAAGCAAGGAATAAAGCAAGCAAGTCTTGGGGAGAGTGTGTGGGGTGGTGTAGTGCTAGTGGCAAAAGGGGTTAGGAAATGGTTCTTTATAGGCCAAGGGGTGAGCCTTGGTGTAGAAGGCACACAAGGTCAAGTGGTGGTCAAGGGTATGGGTAGGCATGGGCATGGATGGCTCTTGGTGGCAAGCAAAGGGTGGCATGGGTGGCTCTTGGTGGCAAGTAAAGGGTGACATGGGCTAGCACAAGGGTCAAGCCTTGGTGTAGAAGGCAACCAAGACAAATGGGGGTGGTCAAAGCATGGGCTACTCTCCTTCCTCTCCAAGTCTCTCTCTTGAGTCAATGCCAAAGGCATCCAATGCATGGAATAGCAAGTGGCCACATGGGGCAATGACCAGGATATCTTTCCCTCACTTTATTTTGAGCTAAACAACAAAACCAACAACATGTGTGAAAATCAGTCCATTTGGATAAACTTAATAGTTCAAAGTTGTTCAAATATCAACTCTGACAGATATGGACATTGAATTTATTAGAATACTTAGGAGCTTACAAAAATGATAATTTTTGGCAAACATTCCTTATTTGGTGTGTTCCTTGTGTGGTAGAAAATTCAAGTCATTTGGAGTTACTTCACAGAGCAAACTTGTTCAAATTTTCAAAAGGTGCTGTGTAGAAAACAGAGGTTTTTGGCAACTTAAACAATCCAAAAACTTGTGCCCTTTTGATTTTCCTCCTTATTTGATATATATCTCAAGTGTTATTTTTCTCATGGCATTTGGAACAAGTTTCTAGAACAAACTTGTTCAAATTGCCAAAAGTTGCTATGAAGAAAATTTCTGTTTTCCATGCTTTAATGGATTCGAGTTTTGGTCCCCTCTTGTGTGTGTTCCTTATTTTACATAAGGAAGCACTGATATCAATTTCAGATCATTTGGAGAAAGTTTCCAATAGTAACTTGTTTGAGTTTTTCTGTTTCTGGAAATATTGGAAATTCAATTTAATAAGGCATTTGGTTTTTCTTCAGCAAAGCTTTACCAAAATATTTATGTGGCTTGTAGTAACAAGGTAATACTCTCCACCACTTTGGTTTTATAAGCTAGCAAGGCTGAAAAAATCATTTGGAAAGATTTTTGGTTAAGCACTTAAAGAATGCCTCTTTCTCCTTTTAAAGCTTGTTGGGAATTTTTATTAAGTGTTTCACAACTTCCCTAATTTAGATCTTGGAATAATACTCACAAGTAGGAAGCTCTCAAGATAGATATGTATTGTCCTTTGATCAATATTTACTTTATAAAATATTGCCAAAGGTTTTTGGAACAATATGTTAAATATTTTTATTTTATTGCTTTGCCATATTTTTAAGTTTGCAGAACACACTTGCTTTCAAAACCTTAGCAATGCATTAATAAACCTGAGGTTTTTGGAAACATGATATTATGCTTCCAAGGGTTGGGTGGGATGATCTTAAGAAGAATTGATCCAAGACAAGTTTACTGGAATGGTCTCAAAGGATAGATAGAGATAGCCATTTAGTTAGGGGATGCTCTTCATAAAGGTTTGATAAGATTGAGCATGAGAGTTCAAATGATAAGCACAGATGAAATGGGAACAGAAATATCTATGGGGTGAGATCCCAGAAGATATATTGATGCAAAGATCAGGAACACAAATTATGACATGAAGCCATGATGGAAGAATTGACACATAGCAGAAGATAAGATTGAGATGGACTTGATTTCAGATTCTGCTGTGTGGTCTTGTTACTTATAAACATTTTATTTAGTTGCACTCAAACAAACACAGCCAAAGTCAAACAAAGAAATGGGAAGTGAAACAAAACACTGTGTTTTCAGGTATTCCAAAATTGGGATGTGACATGTCCCCAACACACCCAATATACTTGTCAGGTATATAGGTGCACTAGTTTGGCGAAGAGAGAGTAAAATGCAAGTAATATGGATGATAATAAGTGATAACAGCAATCTGAAATAAAAATTCCAGCAAGCAAACTTGTATCAGAACAAGCAGAAAACGGTGTTTCAATGCTTGGAAACAAGGCCTAGGGCTCCTACTTTCACTAGTGGACACTCTCAACAATGATCACATAAATGAATAACTAGATAGCTTGTCTCACTATGCTACTCTTAACCCTCTCCGGTTAGATAACGAACAACTAATCATTGCATAGGACTGTAACAACACTCCTCAAATTTGTATTCCCATGTCTAGTTAACCCCACGTTGTCACTATGAGCGCCCTAGAAGGTACTAAGCAAACTCCACAATTTCATAGAGGACACACACACGACGTGCACACTGTCACCTTCACGCTGCGATACAAGGTGACTCCAAAGTTCATATTAATAAAGAACTTGAGTAGCAAAAGAGGAAGAGTAACATCTACGAATTCAAATAGATTACAAAACTCATGATCACATATAGATCACACCATGGGAGAGAGAGATGAACCACATAGCTACCGGTAGAGCCCTCAGTCCCGGGGGAGAACTACTCCCTCCTCATCATAGGAGACAGCAACGGTGATGGAGATGGCGGTGGAGTTGAAGGAGATGGCTTCTGGGGGCACTTCCCCATCCCGGCAAGGTGCCAAAACAAAGATCTGTCCCCAGAAACTTGTCAGTGGCGGCGGCGGAGCTACGGATGTATTTTTCGGAAAAGGTCAGTTCCCCTAGGGTTTATGCCTTGGGGAGTTATATGGGCGAAAGGGCGATGCCGGGAGGTGGCTAGGGGGCCCACACCCCTAGGTGGCGAGACCAGGGGAACCCGCGCCACCCCATGGTGTGGCCACCCTATGGCCCCCCTCCGGGGCTCTTCGGGACTTCTGGGTGCTTCCGGGACTTTTAGGACTTCTGGCTTTCGAATTTTTCAATTCCGAGAATATTTCTAGAACAACTTTTCTGAAACTAAAAACAGCAGAAAACAGGGAACTGGCTCTGTGGCATCTTGTTAATAGGCTAGTCCCGGAAAACATAAGAAAACGTAGGAAAACATCTGGAAAACATGTAGCAATTGGCATAATATCAACATGGGACATCAGAAATTATAGATACGTTGGAGACGTATCATTGTCTCCCAAGTGATAGTCACATTCTCTTTATTAAAGAACGAGGTAAAAACACAATTTGCAAGTTGAAGTACTGACATGAGATTGTAACCAAGGGACTCGACTAGGAGAACATTCTCAATTGATAAATCATTTGAGATAGCTACCTTGCCTCGCCCCAATACCTTTAGCTTGGAGTTATCACCAATAGTGACGCAATTGAGATGAGGTGATGCAGGATTAAGATCACTCACTGCGTACTTGCTTCCGGTCATATGTTGGGATGCACCACTATCCATCGTCCATTTGCCCGACCCGGAAGCACTTCCCTACAATAGATTAGTGTCTTGATTTAGGTACCCATCGTTGAATGGGTCCTCTTTTGTTAGCAACAAGGTTCTTTGGAACCCAAATAGTCCAATGATAGTCACCACCATAAGAAGTACCAACATATTTAGCATACACATGACCATCTCTAGATTTCATAAGAACATAAGATGGGTTATATTTGCCGGCAAAGTCATTATGAGTGATGCTCCCCTAGAGGTCTCACTACCGACAATGGTGTTGGTTTCTTTCTCTTTGATCACCTCTCCCTCTTTCACAAAGTTTACTTCTTGTGAAGGAGAGGTGACCTTCTTGTTGTTCTTCTTGTACTTCTTCCTTGACTTAGCAACATAGCCAAGTCCCTCCTTTCTACCGTCATCCCGTTGTAACAATTAGGGTCCTCTATCGTTGTTTTACATTAGATCTCTCTCCTGGAGTGGATTACTTGTTAGTAGTTCATGCTTGTGATATTTATCGGTGTTAGCACTTTATGACAAGATTGTTATCATCCATTATATCACCTCTGATTATGATCCATATGATGTCTTGTGAGTAGTTCGTTTAGTTCTTGAGGACATGGGAGAAGTCATGATGGTAGTAGTGAAGTTATATTGAAGTAATATCTCGTGGTTCGGTATTTAAGTCGTGGTGCTATTCTTCTAGTGGTGTCATGTGAATGTCGACTACATGATACTTCACCTTTATGGGCCTAGGAGGATGCATTGTGTATTTTGCTACTAATTGTGGGGTTGTCAGAGTGACAGAAACCTACACCCCCGTTAGGAAACCAATGCACGAGGGAACGTAGAATCCCGGAGTTTTAAGGTTGTGGTTAGTTTATATTAATTACTTTCTTGTATTTGTGGATGCTTACGAGGGGTATAATCACAAGTATGTATTAGTCCTAGTTGGCTGGTGCATTAGAATAGGTTCACCCACACAGCACTTCACGAACCAATGGATACTAATCACTGGAACGAAGCGAAAGCACTTGACAAAATTCGCATGTGTCCTCGAGAACGTTATGTAGTCATAAGTAATACAACCGGCTTGTCCTTTGCTCTCAAAAGGATTGGGCCACCCGCTGCAATATTATTTACTGCACTTTATTAACTCGCACTTTATTTATCTGCTATATCAAAAACCTCCAAAAACCCGTTTGCTAGTGTTTACAGTAAATCCTCTGCCCAACCTGCTTGTTAACACCTTCTGCTCCTCGTTGGGTTCGACACTCTTATTTATCAAAAGTACTACAATACACCCATATACTTGTGGTCATCAAGACTATTTTCTGGCGCCGTTGCCGGGGAGTGAAGCTCTATTGGTAAGTGGAATTGGTAAGAGAAACTTTTACTATGAGTGTTGTTTTTATTTCTATCTGATGTTTTATTTCATTATGGGGAATACTTTTGGTTCTCTGTCTAGGGGTAATTCTACCGTTGCTACTAGGGTAGTTGGTAACCCATCATCTGCTGAATTAGATCCTTATAAAATATCTATGAAAATTATTGGACGTGTTATGTATAACTGCTGTTACGGTGATGGAACTGTCCATCCCGATGATCATTTTCTCTTTATACATGAATTATGTGAGTTATTCAGGTGTGCAGGTATTATAATGGATCAAGTCAAAAGGAAATTATTTTCTTTATCGCTGAAAGGAAGAGCCGCTGAATGGTTCAGATTACTGAAGAATGGTGAATCTATTGGATGAGAGGAAATTGTTCCTCTCTTTTATTCTAAATTCTATCCTCCTAGTGAGATT